>BOSO01014137.1:0-37339 GCA_018403395.1 Gorsachius goisagi | reverse complement strand
CCTCAGCACAAGAAAGACATGGAACTGTTGGAGTGGGTCCAGAGAAGGGCTACAAAAAGGATCCGAGGGCTGGAGCACCTCTTTTATGAGGACAGGCTGAGAGAGTTGGGGTTGTTCAGCCTGGAGAAGAGAAGGCTGCGGGGAGACCTGATTGCAGCCTGTGTATGGGCAAATGCATTTCATGAAAGAAAAAAGTATTTATTTTGGAATGTGCGTTTGCAAGTGTTATTACTGAATTCCGCGTAATGCAAAAAAAAAAATTCTTGTAAAGCAAAATTAGAATAATAAGAATCCGTGCCCCCTCAAGTCAGTGATGTTGATAGAGATGAGGATTCAGTCGAACTGACCAGGTCAGGTACTGTTTTTATTCTTTGCTAATGACTTATGTGGCACCATATTACTAACTGGCAACCACACTCATTATTGGAAAAGTCTGCAGTGACTTAGTATGCTTAAACTAAATCCCTGTGACAGAAGGAGATAATATTTTATTTAATTGGATAATCGGTGTTTTAATTTAAATAAAGCTCAGCTTTATTTGCCAAAAAGGAATCATTAGAAAAAGAGTAGAAAAGCTCTTTATTTAATTTCTCTTGCATAAGAAAGTATTCTAATCTAATTTGGACAGTGTACAAAAGATACTTCAAAATGCTGAATGATGTTGTCTGTTACCATTTTTATAAAAATTAGACAGAATAATGCCAATTCTTGGAAACAGATATTTTACTAAGCATAGAAAAAGAAGAAGCCATAGTAATACATCCTTAAGAAAATTAGTCATGGTGATGTGATATGCACAGCTTGCTAGTTCAAATAATTTTTTTTAATTCTTGGTATATTTATATATATGTGTGTTTATATATATACACACATCCTTTAATTGACATTTTTAATCATTGTTTAAAATTCTCAGAGCACTAAGAAAGCCTAGTCATAGATAGGGATCTCTTGTAAAAGCCTAGTACAAAGACACCCCTTCCTATTGCAAATAGTATTCAGTCTTAAAAGGAAATAAAACCATCTTTGCAAAATGACCTTTAAAAAAGTCATTATTTTCTTTTTTTGTTCATCTTTCTTTTAACTCATCTTTTTGTGGTTGGCCTTGATGATCTTAAAGGTCTTTTCCAACCTAAATGATTCTATGATACTATGATTTTGGTTGCTACTTCTTTCCATACACTTATTTTGCAGATTGTTGTTCATCTGACCCATTTTTTAGTAGTGTCCTAATCCTCCCAACACAAGCTTTAGTCTGCAGTCTTGCCTGATTAATGCATGTTAACTGAGCGTTCAGAAGGTGCCCTAGGTAATCCAAATTTTTAGGATCAAGAAACATTTGCACTGTGTTGTGAGCAGATTTTGCCTTGTCCCTAAATGTCCTCTGGAGGGGAGAGAAAGGGGTGGAGGAGGGTAAAGAGAGGAGGAAAGAAAAAATATTGGATTGGATTTGATTAGTAGCAATTGCATTGTTGTTTTTATTACTCAATTTCCTGAATTAAAGTCTCTGACAACACCCCACCCCTTTTATCTCAGGAAAATTTTCAACTTTTATGTATTTTTAGAGAGAAGAAAAAATTGCATTTGTATAAAAGCAGTACATTGGAATCTAATTACCAGGTTTTTAAAGGAACTATGCAATCTGTGCAGACCATAGAGCTCTTGCTGATAGAAAATATGTGTAAGATAAGTGTATTTTCAAAGGGCGATGTTCCAAATAGAAAGTCTTCTTAGATGGTTAGTATCAAAGGTTTCTTCAGGCTCATTTACACCCTCCTCTTCCCTGTTCCAACGCACAGACTTTTGTGGTGGAGGATTGCCAAAATAGCTCTGCTTGCATCTATGTTTCCCATACAGCAATGACCTTTTTTCCTTTCCTCAGTTTAGGATGTCATTCCGTGTTTGCAGTCTTAGGTAATGCTGGAGTTGACTGGCTATTTTGACTTCCTGAATGGTTTTCATTGCGCATCTTACACAAGAAAGGGCAGGGGGAGGAGCTGGTGGCTACAGAGCAAATGGAGATACTTGGAAGTAGATACAGGCAGAGGAAATAATGGAATAAGGTCCTAAAATATGTTGCATAATGAAAAATCATGTAAAGATACAGATATGGGATGGATAACTAGTACCGTTGTGCATGCAAGGAGGCTTAATATCTTGGAACATTTAGCAGTGTTTTCAGTCCAGATATGCACTGCAATATAGCATTTAAATTTATCTACTACCAATAAATAAATTGAACATTGAAATTTTTTTCAGCCTGTAAAATTGGCAATGGAATCAAAGTATATCACAGGGTGACTCTATCAATTTAGGGCTGTTAAACATTCCTTGACATTTAAAACTTTTTTACTTCCTCCTTTTTTTCTTTCTCTTTCTTTTTATTATATATGGATGGGAAATTAAGAAAGGGAACCAGTCAGTTTATAAAACAACTTTTCAATGTCTGTATTTCTGTCAAGTTAAGATCACAACAATCCCAGTGAATGTCATAGACCTTGTTCTTGCATGCTCTGTGAGGGTATAGCAATTCCTTCATTTTTTTTCAGGCTAGACTATCTTGCAATTTGTTAAGCTTCTTTTGCTTATGATTTCTTTACCTATATCTGTGAATTTACAAATTTGACTTTCCAAATCATTGTAAGTTCATTGCAATCAATGCAAGCCATTGAAATGTTGAAGAAAAGAGAATATGTACAGTTGAGGATCAGATGCATAGGATATGGAGAAGCAAATCAGCACCAAGGAACAAATACTTGTGATCCATGCTACTGACATGTTGAATTTAGCTGGGAGTATACAGCAGTTCTTGAAGTATGTTAGCTAACGCATTTCTTGATCTTTCATCTGGTTTCATATGTAACATCAAATCATTTGTGCAGGTGTATGAATTCTTGAAGTTATACAGAGCTAATTACACTGAGTTATTGAAGCAGTAAGGTCTTAATTTATTGCTAAAATACAAATAATCATGCTGCTTGTTAGGAATTGGACATAACTGCCTGAAGAACTGAATAAATAATTTCTCCCAGATATGCTTGTTACCAACTTTTTCGTCCTCTTTGAAGCAGACTACCTTTTAGCTAGTTATAGCAGAGCTGGCTCAAATGGCTTGTAGACTGACTTAGTCTGGCATCTGGTATTGGATATGATTCAAGAATACTGTCATAGTTTCTGCATAGATTTACACAATGTATTTCACAATAGTCTCCATCTTGTAATTCATACTTGATTTTTTTATCAATCATTTCCTTTGCCATATATGTTATCGTTTGCACACATTAGCAAGAATTATGGGATGATGGGTCTTTATCTGCCATCACAGAAAAAATATTCATGATTTTCTGTGCTAACAGAGTTTGCTGAAAGAAGCCATTAATTTTACACTTGGGGCAGATTTTCCCAAAGATCTGACACTAAACTCTGTGCTACTTAGGCAGTGAGAATAATAGTGCAGATTTAAGCAAAAGTAGAAATGGATTCCTCACATTTCCAAACCTTTGTGGCATTTTTAATATTCAGGATGTAGAGAAAAAACATAACCGTAAGAAAAATCCATGTGAATGCAATCATTTGTACCACCCTATTGCAGTAAGTTCAAGTAATCCTGAACTGTAAACACGGGGGGAAGGGGGGAGAGGTGTGTGTGTGTGTGTGTCTCTTGCCCTGTGATTTTGCTCAAATACCTGAAGAGCAAGAATTAGAAAATAAGTACAAGCAAGAAGGAGAAATGGGATACAAAACCAAATCTATCGCTGGACACAGTGTCAGAAAAACTAGTCTCTCACAAATCTTCTGTATGTTTTTCAGCACAAAAAATAAATGTCTTTTCTTCCAGTGCAATACAGCTTGTAGCACATAAATCAGAAGCACCCTAGCAAGCACTTATTCTTTAGCCTGAACTGCCTTCTGGAAAATTTCAGGAATTGGAAGTCAGGATTATTTTCTAGTGTTGTTCAAATCTAGCCAATGCTAGTTCCTTTTTCTCCGTCCTTGCATTTGAATCTCAGTATTGCGTGCCTTTTATTGTTGGACAATTTAGTTCATTTTAAATTAAATCAATCGGTTATTCCCCTATGGTAATTAGACACTTTGTAAGGTTGAATTGCCCCACAAATTGCATAGCTCAATGTGGGTTACAAATAAGCATGAATTTGCTCATTGTCTGGCAATGACATCTAAGAAGCCTATATTGAAATCAGCAGATTGGCATGATTTGACAAATAGATACAACATGACAGATCCCAGGTAATGTAAAGCAGTACAACTCTGCTTAAACCAGTAGAATGGTTCATAGGTTACACTAGCTGAGTGATACTTGTGAAGCATAGTAAACATATCTATAACTATAGAATTGCTAATGCTGCCAGTTATAAAGATTTTTGCTCTAATACATTTGAAAAAAAAAAGCTATGCTTGTGCTTGTCTTTGTATTTCACTCTTCCTTTCTCTTAGGAGCCCTTATCTGGCTTTTTTCTTGCTATATTTTTTAACTTTTTCCCTAGCTAGGTGAGGAACTATAATTATTTCTCTCTAGTATAATCCAAGCGCTCTGATAATGCGTGCAATGCAGCCTGATTTGTTACTAGTTGAACATAAATCCTTCATCTGGCAATCAGAAAGACACTCAACCATCTCATCTTTAGTGCCAAACCTGATGACAGGAGATGGGAGTAGAGATAATATTCTTGGCACACTTCCCTGTTTACAAATCCCTGATTTGAAACCACATTATTTTGCTCTGTGATATTCTTACTTCCAGGACTATGGAACAAGGTAGACTTCACAGTAAAGCCCAGACATATTTTATTTAATACAAGGACACAAGTAAGGAAAATGCTGTGCTTCTGTAAAGTTCTGACATTGTTTCTTTGAACTTTGTCATCATCTTTTTTTTTTTTTTTTTTTTCACTCCATGTGTGTCTGTAAGCCTCTATATGATAATGGAAGGAGAATACTAAGTTATAACTGAGCAAGGTATAATGGAACAGCAGGAAGCTTGTGAGCCACTTAAATTAAAATGATGAGGAAGAAATAGGCATTAATTATCTCAGGCTGCATTATCTTTTCATTTTGTAAGCAAGGAAATGTTTAACACCCCAGGAGGAAAAGAATTAACTTCCTTTGAATCTTTCCATAGTGAACCAGTGCTCAAGAAGCAAAATGCTTTACTTCGGACTGGAGAGATAATTTTAAATCACATGCAGGGGGCAGCTATATGAAAGATCAGAATCTAATATATTCACGGAGCAAGAATGATGAGATGAAAAAGGAGACAAAGAAGAGACTATGTTCATGTTCGCTCTGTCCCACAAACCGTGACCTCTTCCACAGTCACAAGGACCTATTTTCAATTCCAAGGCAATAGCTATAAATGTTAATAATTGCCTTTACCCTTTCTCTGTAGCTTAGCTTCTTGCCCCATTACCAAAACCATTTAGTTTCTCAGTAATTCATTTTCTACATAACCTCCTTTCATGTCCCATGTTTCCTCTATTGTGTTTCACCTTGGGCAGTACACCATGTAAATAAAGCCTATATCCATAATCGCTTTACTATACTGCTTAAGGGAATTCACTCCTGAAAATACCATTCCAACCTGTGTCCATTGTAGTAGATCTCTTCAGTCCTCATTAGGTGGGACAAGTAGGCAAATATTTTAAAAGCCATTTCAGCATCAGTGATATAACCTTGAGTATCTATTCAAAACTTTTAGATATATTTAAAGGATGAGTATGAAACAAATAAAGGCATCTGCAAAAGAAGTTCATCATACTCTATTTTGATTTCAAAAACTCTTGCTTTTGAAATAGTGTTTAAGGACACATTATAGTAGTATAGACACTGATCAAATGGACAAGAACATCCAAGAACTTGTATTCAAGTATTTTTTTCAAATGAGAAATAGAGTTTTAACATACTAGCAACCTGGGAAAATATGTATATTGGTATTTAAGGCAGAAATAATTGAGTTAAAGTAGAAATGATTGAGTTCTGTATTCTTCCAGTGAGCAAGAGAACTCCTAGCTTCACACTGTCCACAGTGTGACTATCTCAGAAAAGACAGAAACAATCAAATATTTGTGTAAAACAGGTAGTATTTTTAGTTCTTTGTAGCATTTTCTGTAATTGAGGTGTATTTGTCTTTCCTAAACCAGGTGTGAAATGAAAATAAAATAGTTCCCTTCTACTCCAAAAGCCAAATACCTGTGAAAGCAGTTTTTGACGCTGTCTCATGTCATCTCATGTTTCTTTGATGTGGTTATTGGTGGGTTTCCATCCTTGGTCTTAAATTTCAGTTTATAACAAATCCGAAGCCCTGCTTCATTGCAGTTTTAGTAGTGAACAATATTCATTGGAGAAAGCAGGTGCTGGTTACCTAGATGGCGGTAAAGATATCTGATAACGTTACCCACATTTTTTCCATGCACTTAGAGGCAGTTAAGGACTTATGAAATTGGTTCCTCTAACATTTTATTACATAAGAGAAAAAAATAAAAATAATTGCCTTCCAGCCTAAAAAAAAAGCCATTAATGCTCTTTTCCTCCTTTTTTTTTTTCTTTTTTTTTTTTTCTTTTTTCTATTTGTTCTCAAGCTTCATTCTGACTTGGACAAGGGAGTGGGCACTGTTAAATATACCCTTTCAGGAGATGGTGCTGGCACGGTTTTTACCATTGATGAGACTACGGGAGACATTCATGCCATAAGGAGCTTAGATCGAGAAGAAAAACCTTTCTACACACTCCGGGCTCAGGCTGTGGATGTTGACACCAAGAAACCACTAGAGCCTGAATCAGAGTTCATCATCAAAGTGCAGGACATTAATGATAATGAGCCAAAGTTCCTGGATGGGCCTTATGTTGCCAGTGTCCCAGAAATGTCTCCAGTGGGTGAGTAAGAAGCTTTAAACACTTGATAACTAATTGCATATTACTTAATTGGCTCAATGTGCATTTCCTGCTGAGGAAAGAAAGAGAAGGTTGAAATGAAAATATAATTTCTAACACATTAGAAAGATCTTACTCTGTGCTTAGAAATATACAGACTACATTTTGTTTTAACTTTATTTGCTTATTTAGAAACTTGTCCTGCAAAATGAGTGCTTGTAACTTTAAGTCTCTGAGGACAGGGGGATAAAAAAAAAATATATTCAAGACAGGTATGCTAAGATCCAGGGGTTCTGTATACCCCCAAACCTGTTATTTCACATGATGAAGTATGTTGCCCTTTCTTCCTAGTTATCATTGGCTGTTTGCTGTACAGATTTAGATGGTACAACAGCATCTTGCCATTTACTGTTCTTGTCTTTGTGGCCATTAAACTCCTACAGCACTTACATGATCCTCTAATTCACAATTAGGGGACAATTCTTTATCCAAGTCCTGCTATGCTGTGGGTGCTGAAAGTAACAGTTGCCCTCATCTGGCTCTCCACAATGCAAGAATGGGAGTCAGTGAGGCTCAGGAAGAGTGGCTCAAGGTCTCAAAAACTGAGTGTCCAAAAAAATATCTACTGCATTGGATTCTTAAGTCGAGAGAAAGAGAAGACTGACTGGAAACATGTTAAGTTTTCAAAAAGCCAGTGTACATAGGAGAGAATCATTTTCTCTCCAAAGAAAGATGGACTGTAGTAAGGATACCGAAGCATCGGAATAGGTTTTTGTTTAAAGAATTTTCACAACACAATAGACATTTGCCAGGAAAGACATAAAGAACATTGATCCTGCTTTGGAGCATGAGAATAGACTAAATGGGCCCTTTGGGTCTCTGCCTGCTGGCTGATTCTGCAGTGGTCCTGAGCCGTGTGTTTGCAACACAAGCACACTGCTTGTGTCCTGCTGCCAGATGGCAATTTGGGCTTCCCTGCAGGCACCAGAAATTAATTTGTTCTGGGCTAGGAGGCCCTTAACTTCCCAGTGTTAGTTTCAGCTTATTGCCATTTTCTCTCTTAAGCTGTCTTTTCCCAGTACTTCATAAGCCAGTACGAGTCATTTAATACTCCCTGTAATTGCTAACAGTTTCAGAAGTTTTCTGACTCTGAAATGTGCAGAGGGATCCTCTTGCCCCTTCAGCTATGCAGCTCAGATGGTGATGTTTTGAAAGACAATCCAGGAGGCACCTAGCTATCTACACAAGTTGCTATATGGAATTAATGAGGTAGTGTTTTAAATTTTGTGATAAAGAGTGGTAGAATGTGATAAAATGTGGTATGAGTAAACATGTAGAGATGATCACGTTAATCTCGTACGTGTGTAGAGCTGAGTTCACTATATGCACCCATAGAGATGCATCTATAGATTCATATATAGGTGCACTATTGTCGTTGCCCCTATAGAGATGCCTAGTAATATTACTTACAGTTGTAGTATTTATACATGGAAAACAATTGTTATATTTTCAAGTCTATTTCTGTGGCAAGTTCAGAATAACATTTTCTCACCAGTGAATGTATGGTTAATTGTTGAGTTGTTTTTAAGACTTGATCAGAGAGAAAGGAGAAAAATAATAATGAATTATGCTATTTACACCGTGGAATGCAGTGCATGCATTCATTCTCTCACTCTGTTGCTCTCCCTCCTTCTTCCTTTCTTATTTTCATAAATATGTGTGTGCAGTAGCAGACAAAATGCTAACAGTGGTTTTATTTCATGGGAAAGTCTTCAAGGTGTGCCATGCACTGGGGCTTTTTCATTGACTGGGAGTTGTATGACTAAATGAGATGCAACTGAGTATGCTGTGTCATGCATACAGCATTTTAAAAGAAATGCTTTTAAATTTATTCTCCGTTGGAGAAACAGCAGTAGATGCCATGTCAAAAATGCATCTTCTGGATCTTCACTTTATTCAGTCACATTCACTACCTCTAGAAGATTTATTCATAACAATTTTTATTTTCCTCTATAAGAAAAATAAAAGATGGATGAAAATCGATCAGAAAAGACAAGGCAAGGAAATAGTGTCCTAAATGGAGGCCTAAACTCCAATTAGTGGTTATTAAAGCAGATAACAATTTTTGCTGTTGGGTTGTCTTGCAGCAAAAATACCCAGAAATGGCTTTTTTCGCCTGTGATGTGCCAGGAGATTGTGCCTTCTCCAGTGTAGGTTTCTCCACTGTCTTCCTATCTCTTACCCATGCTTTTGCTACATTATGCAAGCACAGATTTCTCAAGAGGATCTAAAACTACCGCTCCCTGTCCTCAGTACCATTTAGTTGCACTTATAGAGATGCCTAGACCTACCACTGCCTGAGGCTGACATTGAAAATCACTTTGATTTTTTAGCTGGTACAGCATTTGGTTGTTTTGGCTTATGCAAAAACCCTGATAAACCCTTCCTTTTACCTATTTTTTTTACACTTCCAGTTTCTAGTTGCCAGTTTTCAATTCCCAAATGTCCTAAACTTCACTTAGTATTAGTTTTGCAACAGTATCTGTTATGAACTGCACTCATGCACACGGTTTCTGTTGTGGGAAATGCACTACAACATGACGCCTTTTCCCCCTTACTAGTCATTTCTATGACAAGCTTTTGTGAGTAGTGACTTGCTGTCTTTTATTGTTGCATGACACTTGCATGCAAAGGTTTATTCAGTTTGGTAGTTTATCCTAAAGTTATTGGTAATAAGGAGAAAAATACGGATGCCAGAGTTCATGCTGAAAGGGGAAAAAAGGGATAGAGAAGTAGCTACTAAAATCCTCAAGACTTAACACCCAATGTGAACACACAGTATATATTCCATTTGGACAGTGAAATAAAGTGATTTGTATAAAACACCCTTGAGGTACCACAGTCTGCAGCCGTAAAAGAGGTTTGTGTGAGACTGGGATGTCTTGGGAAGAAAAAGTGTCTTTCAGACCCCTTACACACATTTTAGGAATGTTCATGGCTGCACTGTTCTTGGTTTTGCAACATCTCTGGCCTTTGTACTACTTGCTGTTGCTGAAACTTTGGCAGCTGAAAAAATGTTGTAGTATTCATCCCTAGATTCAGTGTTCCAGTCATAGAGTTATAGTAAAATTTCATGTCAATGATAAAGTTGGACCTTGGTGATTTTTTTAGTGGAAAAGTACGAAAAGATGGAAATTCATAGATCCTCAATATCTAGTTTTCCACACATAGATATGATTTAGACATATCTATCATACCCACATTTTTCGTGGTAGATTTTCTAAGAACTTTGCTGTCTTTTTTTCCATATGTGTTTTAGGTGGAAATTTATTTTTTCCCTTCAAATTCACTTTGAGGTTCTGTTAAAATTTATTCTACAGTTTCTGTGCATGGAGTTTGTTTCATTTTCCCTCTCATCAATACCCCTCCTTAAAAAAGATCATAGTAATGCATATCTTTTAGCTTTTTCTGAAGAAGAGATAATTCTAGGGTTGCCAGTTTTACTTAGCGGTGCATTCTTTACTGGTAGCCAAATTATTTCATGTGCTTTTTACTAAGAAAAAAAAATGTTAGTAGGATGTTTACTGTGTTCTAAAACTCTAATTTAAGCCCACTACCCACATTATGCCAGAGGCTTGAATGGCTAGGTAGTTTCACTCCTTCTATACATGCACTGTAATCTGCTTGTGTATGATGGACAGGACAGTCAATCACAAACAAAAATGCCAAAGATATTCTCTTGAAAAGCCTCTTGGTTACCAACTGGTGTAACATGCAGGCTACTGTACCCATCTATGACTTCCATTATTTCTGATACTTTCTAAGTGTGCATAGTTTCTGTACTGTTGCGGAAGGATATTGGTACCTCCAAATTTTATAGTGTATTGCTCACATAACAAATGGGGTGCAGAATACTTTATGGTGAAGAATTTATTTTGGAAAGGACAATGATATGAAATTCTCTGCAGAGAAACTCAGGAGATGGAGTCAGCTTACAACACAGAACTAAAATTTTAGGAACAGGCCTGCTATGATGTTATCCTATGCCTAATAAGAGACTTATAAAAGCTTAAGGGCTGGACTCCTAATGTATTTTTTTCTGATATTGGATTGGTTTTATCAATATTTTTATTTGAAAGTATTGTCTTGATTTAATAAGAGTTCCAAAATGTAGAACAAACCAGAAATGGAAATTTATGTATGAGGACTGAAGGGGACTGTAATTTTCCTCCCATTGGTAAGTTAATATTAGCAAGATATGGTGTCCTTAATTTAATTTAATCAACTGTGTTGTTGCTTCTGGCAGCTTTTGTTGCAATATAGCTCATGTAAGCATTCAAATATATGGTGAGTTTAAACCAAGGTTATGCCGTTATTAAAGCTATCAGTCCAGATGACTGAGAGTAGGGGCATACCAGTGTTAAACACACATTCAGGGAAAGATCTTATTATATATTTTTATATATTTATGCATTAAAATGTGCACAGAAATACATTGGCATTTCTCATGCATTTCTTTCACTGACTATGCTGATTTTAATTGATCTTATGTATTACATGTGACAAATTTATAACTTCTACTGTCATAGTCTACTAATTGTTTTCTAAGGTATTTCCATATTCCTCTGTGCTTAGACACAGACCAGCTAGGGCTGTGTTAAACCTATCAATTCCATAGCATACAGATTCCATATGTTCTTTCCCAATAATTTTTATTTCATACCTTTCCAATAGATTAACTCTTTATTGCTTAGGGGGCTCTACAAACTCCAGATCACCGTGGCAATTCTTCTGTCTCTTTGGTCATTAATTAACGAGTTATGGAATATGTTCACATCAAATAGCTATATTACTGATTAAGCTTAAATATTCTATTTGAAACTGCCTCAGTTGTGACACTACATTCTAACACTAAAACGGTCAATGATACTAGAAACTTGGTAGCAGGTTATATCCTCCGTGACGCAAGGCAGCTACTTGAAGAGTGTTAAGGGTTTGCTTTGCATGGTACTGACAGCCTAAAAGTAGTCTCTATAAATTTTCTGGCAGTTTTCCTTCTATAAAGAATGCTTAATTGGCTTATATTTAAACATTGGCTTATATTTAAGCATTGACAAATGCTTTTATATATACATTCAAAAATGGAACCTATGTTTAATATATCCATCTATGTAGTTTCATGTAAAAGGATTACAATGTGTAGAAAACTAATCTGATAAACTGGTGGGTAGGAGCCTGCATTCTGGTTGGGCATAGCTTAGTACCATGTGCCTGAGTTTAGCCTGAAGCTTACACTGAGCAGAGGCTGGGGAAGGAGGGACTATAAAGCATTGGAGCAAAGACTGAGTGATCCTTCCCTTGATATAGATTCCTAGCTTCTGGCAATTTATTTTTAAGGACTTCCAAAAGTGTACCCAGGCTGTTGCCGAAGATATTACTTTGGGAATCTGTAGAGGCCAGAGAAATTTTTGAATGGTATGACATGCTCTCAGGAAGAGATGACTGGCAATATAATCTGTCAGCCCCTGTCTGCAGCCCCTCTGTCTCTACCCTGGTCTCTATGTTTTTTTCTGATGTTATCAAGTCCTTAGAGACAATGATGGGAATTGGATGTCATATTCGACATACAAGTATCTTGAATATTGTTCTTTATTCTCTTGTTTATTTTCTTTTCCTTATCTAATAATTCCCATCAATCATTTTCCCTTTTTTGTCTGCTATTGATCATTGAGATGAAAGCTTTGGAGGATTTTCCACAGTCATCCCAAGATCAAGAGTTAATAGGTAAGCGAGCTACAACCCAGTTCTGTGAAATTACTGATAAGATATTGTTTTCCCCATGTCTTTTACTTTGTATTTCTCAGTGTGAAATCCCCTATCTCCAGTTACTTGGTACGTTAAGATTCCCCTGCAACACTCTGCAGTCAAGATATCATTTTGTCAAGCTGTCACCTGCTTATATATTCTCTTTTACTGGCAAGCTGTGAGTTCAGATCCAAGTGAGATGCCAGTGGCAACCCACCTCTCATATAAAGACTGGCAATTTATTCCTGTCTCTACTTCTATTTTTATTTGGATGTTATCTTAGAAAAGGATGTTCTCTCTTAATCTACCTTTTTTTTAAAGATCCTTTGCTTAGGAACCTTGCTGAAAACTTTTTGGAAATTTAGATACAGTTCGTCTATGCAAGTAATCTAGAGCTATATACTCACTGATTCACCCAATAGTTTTAACAGGTTTTGTGAAGAGTGGCTTCCCTTCACAAAACTGTACTGACTCCCCCCTTACAGGGTCCTATCCACATGTCCTCGAATTTGGTACTTTATTACAGAGTGTACAAATTTGTCAATCTCCTAGGTCAGACCTGGTGTCCTAGGTCATACAGACCACTTTTCAGAAAAATTCTTGTCCCATCACTACTGCACTGATCATCAGACTAAGTCTTAGAGACACTGTAGAGAAAGGTGAGTTTTAAGGAAGGAACAAAAGGAAAGGCAGGTTATGGTTGCTTAGCCTTTTGTCAAAGATTTCACCATGTAAAAGGGACATTGCATAAAAATACAAAGCAAAACAAAATGCAAATTAAAAAAAAACAAAAACAAAAAACACTGAGACATTGAGAGAAAATTACAAGTAGGCAGTAAATGCTCTTGAAACAAAAGTGTTTCTTGACATTATGATAGATCACTAGGCAGCCTTCAACTACTGTGAAAGACCTTACAAACAAAACACTTTTAGATCAAAAGGGAGGAAGAAAACAATGCAGAGGATCAATGCTTGCTTGGTGAAAGGATTGTGCCTATTGTCATACTCACCGTGAGTTTCATTTCCTACACCCTGGCTGTTGGAAATTGTCAGCAAAACAAGGAAATTTGGCAAATACTCTTAGCTGGGAGAATCTATGTAAAATGAAAGCTGTGACAGACAGGACCCTACAAACATGCACACAGCAAAATGTCTGAGACGCTTTTGCTGTTAAAAAGGTGAGATGCTTTATAAATGTTTTCTGCTAGCTGGTTTCAGAGTCCCAAAATGTCAGTGTCAGTGCCGAATTCATGCAAAGCATTTGAGTCTTACTTCGTGTATATCCAGGCCTACTTAATATATTGTGTTTATCTGGAAGTGGGCAAAGTTAAAAACTCCTGTCACAGCAGATAAAGCCATTATGTTCCTATCCACATGCTGTTTTTACACCAGCTCAGTAGCGTAAAACAAATAACATTTTATATTCCATCACACCCAAGTCTTTTCACGCAGACCCCTTTGTTAGGTTAACCATCCAATACTTTCATTATTAAAATTAAGTTATTTGGTTTTACTCTAAATGTATATGTTGATCATTTTACTGGTGCTGAGTATTAATTCTTTTAGTGTATAAGGAGAATCTTTGTAATTATTTGTACTGTCATGTGGTTTGCATAATCATCTTTAGGTTCAAGATATATTGCATTAGCATTGTTGGGACTGTGTTATTTTTTTGTCAATGATACTTATTGCTGAGGGAAAGGTATTGGTATGTTTTAGTGTAGTATTGAGAGATGTAGGAATTGTTTTTATACAGGCACATATCATCTCTAAACATAAACCAAGTTGTATTGATAGTTGTTTTAGTAGCCACTCATCAGCTGTAAATGTTAAAAATTAACAAGAAGTTGCTTTTTCCTTACTACAAAATGACTCTGAACATTAAATATCTTTTCAACAAGAGGTGCTTTTTTGGCCACCAAGCGGTTTTAAACATTAAACATATTTTAAAAGTATTACTATTCTCAGCCACTGAGTGACTGTAAACATTAAATATGTTTTATAAAAGCTGCTTTTCAAGCTCTTGCCTGCATGGCTATAAACATAATTTTTCTTTTAAAGTTGCTTTCCAGCCACTAAGCTATTTTTTTTCTTATAAGATCAGTTCTATTTATAATTTTTCACAGAAGAAACAAGTGCAAGGTTTCACTGGCACAAGGCAGCCTTCATAAAGACACTGCAGCTAATGAGAAGAGGACAAAATTAAAATAGATTTTTATGGTTATTTTGTATGGGCATTGTGTGCATGTCTAGCATTCTTCTCCCCCATTTTTGTGTATAACTCTGCAGCAAATCATAATAATAAAAGCAGACATGAGTGATATTTTGTCCCAAGATAACTGGTCTAAGAGATCAGTCACCGATGGATGGTGTGAATCAATCAAGTCATCATCAGCCCTAGAGGAGGACAAAACAGAAGGCAAAATAGTTTCAAGATTGCTAAGCAAATGGGAATCACTAAACCAAATATGATTAAGGGCTTTAATTCTGTGTGCAGAAATAACTCCATGTGGCAAATTAGATGTAATCCTAGGAAGGCCTGGAGTGATAAGAAAAGTGTTTGTGAGAATCTGGCTTAACAAGAGCTAAGAGAAAAAAAATCACTGATCATAAATTTTCTGTTAAGGACAAAATATTCTCTGTTTAGAGAATCCCATAAGGCTTAAAGTCTACAGCAAAGACACTGCAGATAAAGATAATACCTTAGGAAAAAAAAAATCTACATAAAACGGAGGTCTAAAAATATCTGCAGAATGAGGAACAACACTTGCTAGAGTATCTTTAAATGGCATGTCAACAACTTAGTGTATCTGTCTTTTGACCTTGGTTTTAATGAATCTTAGATACTTAACGTTTCTCCTTATTTGCAGTAAGGGACATCATAGATGGGCAATCCAGCCCAGTCTCTATCCCATACACCATAGGTTTTTCCTAAGTAATGAACCATTAAAGATCTTATGGGAACATGAGCCTGACATCCCTCCAGCATTTGATCCTGACAGAGCTGGTTGAAAACTTTCCACAAGAGTAATTTTTCCTAAGTTTCTGTAGAACTGAAACATGCAAACACGTAGTTCTCTCAAAACTTTTTATGAAAAAACAGATGGCTGCCTAGTGAGTCATCTCCCAGGTTAGCTGGTTACTGGCAAATTAAACAGGTCATTCCTAAATTAGTAGAGAAGCATTCTTTATGTAAACCTGACAAGCCAAGCACTAGCTGGCTGAGAACCCATAGGCCAGGCACTCTTCTCTGGAGCTGGGAACCTGGCAGGTTTGTCTGTTCCCTGATTTCTCTGCCGCAGTCAGTGCCAAGGCAGGCTGCCATGCTTCCCAGACAAGCTAGCCAGCCTGCAAGCTAAACAGGTAATAGCTACATAGGAAGAAGATCAATGGAAATGAAACAAACTGTCCTCTCTGTTAAAAACTCAGCAGTGGTGATATTGTTCTCTGGAGTGTGCAAATAATTTTTTTCTGGAGTGAAGCAGGATGAAGTGAAAGGCCAAAACTATCTGAAAAATCCCAGTAAAGCAATATTGTACTGTCCAGATATCCTTACTTGCCAGTTATGTCTGGGGACCTTTTGTGCAGAAGCCAGCAGTAAAAGTGAAATCATTGAGGATTAGGGAGGAAAAGACTGGACATAGAGATGGGTGCTGATTTCAGGCAGGTGTGGAAGTAAAGAATGATAACAGAGGAAGAGGAAAAGCTTTACAAACTGTACAGTTTTCATTTCAGGAACTACTGGAGAGAAATGTAACACTTTTAATACTGCATTGGACTTGATTCAGACTGGCATTCCTAAAGAGACTGCTATGGTTTCTGTTAACAGACCTCAGGACCATCTTTTTTTTCATAAGAAGCTTAAAGGATATTAATTCATAAACAAATTACACTCAAGGTATGAGAGAGACTATGGAGCGTCTTGAGGGAGCAGGGACACAGCATGAAGCAGGCAAGGGTCCTTTAGCAAGGAGTGCCTGCTTGCACCAGTCATCAACAGAGAATGTTGCAGATGCCCTCAGAGGTGTAATTTCAACCAACCATTTGCATCTTGGTACACACCTGTTTGCAACTGATGATTTTCACTGGAAATAATTGGTTGACTGCTAGTCATCCATTGAGGCTGGCATGATGTTTTGGGGATAGAGATTCCAACTGGTAAAGGATAATATGAAGCCAAACAGTCAGTCCAGTAATAACCAGGTCAGGATATCTACAGCTGGAGAGTTTCTCCTCAATCCTCAATCAAATCCTTCGTCTTCAATCTGTGTTTATAGTTGTTAGTACAACAAGCATCAATTTTACCAGTTGTTCTGACCTAAAGGAGTATCCTAACTTATTTGAAACATAAGATAATTATGTAGCTAGGTTTCCCATATTGTAGGAATGCCACCTTAGAGGCCTATCTGTCTTTCCGTCTCTGTAAATGGCCAGAAGTAGAGGCTAGGAGAAAGTTAAAGACATGTTTAGGTACATTATCACATCACAGTCTATTTGGGGGTAGGTCTCGTCCAAGCTCATTTATTTGTTTTTTAACTCTGTTGAAAACGGTTGTTGTTACGAGTTCACAAGCATGTCAAATACTTCTCTAATCCCCATTTTGTTAGGTCTAGTGACTACATTCTCTAAATCAATCATGTCATTCTACAAAGTATTTCCTTTTCCTATTTTTAACATTTTTTTTTTTACTTTCAGTCTGGAAGATAAAAGATTAATAGGAACAGATAGTTTAGCTTTGTTATAGCCCTAACTACTGTATACATCTCTGTTATGCCCTGTCTATTTGTCTCATTTCTAAATTAAACAGATGAAATCTTTAAAGCTCTATGTGGAAAACTTTTCATGTCTCACTGACTTGCACTGCTTGTCTCTAAGCCCTCTTTATTTCTGCTTTCCTTTTAGTGATAGACCAATAGCAATCAATATTTTCAATAGTCTTGAGAGAATTCAGATGAGAAAGATGCCTGAAGGGCAGGTTCATGTGTTCAAGCCTGCAATTTATGGTCTTGCAAGAGATGATACAGACACAGATGCTCAAATTATCAGCCCCACTTGCTACTTCTCTGGTTCAGTAGCTCCAAATTCATCCACTTTTTCTTCCTGCTTTCACTCCATATCACCTCATTCCTGAACACAAACCAAACCCTGCCGACAGTTTTCAGCAGATGTTTGATAGTCCTGGGATTCTTTCATGGCTCTTGCATGTGATTCGGAATGAATCCTCTGTTCACAGATTTTAAGTCCTAAACCAATATTAATCACTGAGCATAATCCAGTGAGACATAGCACCTCGCTGTTAAAACAGTGTATGATCCCTTGTGCCTTCAAAAGATCATCCAGTTGCTAATACAGCGGCGGCAGGGAATCTTCCCCTGGTTGAGTAGACAAGAATAGCTTCACTATGGTATATTAAAGTGTGTTTGATAGTTTTATTTTCAGTACTGGTGGGGAACTGGTAAACATTTGTGGAGGGGAGGCAGTGGCTGAACATACATAAATTGCTGCTTTTATTTGCCACAACCCAGATTCAAACACTGGTGTACTAGGAATTGGTCCAACATAAAATAAGGGATAATCAGTTCCTACATCAGCTTTCCTTTATAACAAATAAACAAAATCAAATTCTAGCCTTTTCTTCTGAAGAAAATCTTTCAGAAATGACCTGAAAGGTGCCAAGATGTCAGACTGCCTGCCTGAATCAAAAGATGGCAGCAAGGCATCAGCTCCTTAAATTCCAAAATCCATATGAAGCTGATAATTGAACTAGCACGTTGTAAAGAAGGAATCCTTTCTCTGGGCCACTGCACAGCAATAAGAGATCTCTCAACTGCTGATTTAAAGGAAAGATACAGGATAAGAACTGCACTAGCACATCCTACTGATTTACTGTAGAGCTGAAGTTGTGGCAGTTCAGTAATACCTATGCTGCGATCTGGATGCTTTATATTTTAGCCAGCTTTATCAATTTCCTTTGGGTAGCACAAGGGGACAGTAACAGTGACGACAGGATAGGTTTTATGGCAGTGTGGTACAAGGGACTTTGGGTTACTAACTCACCAGCTACCTTGCAGGGATGTCCTAATGGTTCATTTCCAGTGCTGCTGTTACCCGACTGCCTACATTAAAGTCCACAGGAGCCTTCCTGCCCATGTTGCAAATGCGTTTTATGATTTGAGTGTTGACTTACTTGTGGACGCAGTGTGCATCATGCCAGTACTGCTCTCAGCAGTAGAGGTTTTAGACTGGTTAGTAAGACCTCCTTAGTGAATGTTTTTCATCAGCCCATTCTGAGGCCAGATTTGTAAAGGTAACTTGGCACTGAAAGAGTTTTATAGGCATCTTATGGGTTTGGGTTTTTTGTTGATATCACTAAGTGCAGGGCACGTAAATGGTTTTGAAAACCCTAGTCAGCCTTTACACTCCCAAATAGCTTTTAAAAGCTTGAGCTGTATCAAGTTCCTCAAGCGATGCTGGGCATCCCTAATGTATAGGCACCTAAATTTTGCTGGCATACATTATAAAAGTGAACCAAAATGTTCTGGAAATTTGGCCAGGTAGTCCAAGCAATATCTCCAGAGCCCAACCAGATCAGACACAGGTCAAATTCAGCACTACTACAGTAGGTGATTTGGGGTATACCATGGAGGGTTAGATGTCCACATGGATTTATTTGTTTAATTCCAGATGAAGTACCTTAGAACCTGCCTGAACCTGGAAAAAAGTAAATGTCTATGAAGTTGTTTCATGGGTGCCTAAAATGTCACCTAAGTCTGTTGCTAATCTGTTTGCGCACAGAACCATCTGAACTTTACACTGCTGAGCAGCTAGATGCCAATTAATGCCTAAGTGCTGTCAGAAATCATAAAGTAGATATACTTAATTCTTTTTTGGAAGAAGTTAGTGACATTTTCAGAGTTCAGAGTTACATCCCATGCAAAATGTGGCTGGAAGAGAGGTTATGTGATTTTGATTTGGCAGTGAGATAGGTAGAAAATTTATACAAGATGCTGCAGATAAAACTTTAATACTTTCCTTTTTTGAAACACCCCTCCTCATGTTTTAACCACCAGGCCAGAGAGCCTTTCTTAGTCTTTCTCTCCTCTCCCTTTTTTTGGCCTGATGAATATTTAATAAGCCTATATAAAACAGATCACCTTCCTCCTCCTTCAAGAGAGTGATGGTATGAGCATTCACTTAAGAGGTGGGAGATAAGCATTCAACCACCATATAAAAGAAGAGTGACTTAATCTGTATCTCATGCATCCACTGGGCATTCAGGAGGGACCATCATCTGCATCTGCATTTTGTCAGACTAAGGTTTTTTAAACTGTTAACACAGAAAAGGGTTCAAAATTACTTTTCCCCAGTAAATAATTTCTGAGAAAGAGGGTATCTAGGATGCAACTTTTCTCATTGGTGTTTCTTACAGGCTACAGCACCTTTTCACTAATAAGCTCACTTGTATGGATCTTATTGTTAGGCACCTAAATAACACCAGGTAGAAAAAAACTGCATCTGGGCTTATTGCATTTTGCAGTGGCTCTTCATATGATTCATGCCCTCAGTATCTCTGCAGTGTAGTTGTGTATTAAAGCACTGTAATGTTGCTCCTCTGTTTTATAGGTATAGTCTTGAAGATGGTGAAAACTGAGAAGCAATATTCATTGCAGAGCTTGTTTATTAATACATATATGTTACCAGAACTGAGAAACCACAGACGAGGGTGTACGTGCAAAGGAACTGGGGGAAATTCACCTTAAAATATAGTATGTCTTTTTTAATATGTTTGTGAAGGAGTCAGGAAAAAGAATAAGTTGAGGAATAGAAAAAATATGGAATTAAAAGCTAGGAAGTAACTCATAGGTGAGTAACAGGATAAGAGTTTAATGCTCATTAAAAAATCTGAGCATGATTAGTTTAGCAAGTTAAGATGATAAACGTGTTGTCTGTCTTCATGTATGTGGGAAGGACTGTGCATGGATTACAAAAATCCACATGATAGCTTTTTTACAAACCTTCATAGTTGTATGACTTTTCACTGTCTGACTCTCAGAACCTAAATTCCAGTGGCTGAAAAGTGCCTCACTGTCACCCTGTAAATAGTCATCTTTACCCAGTCTCCAGCTGATGTAGTACCGAAAGAGTGATGGGCTGTGGTAGTTGGAAAATCTCCTCCTACTGTTAAGTATGTGTATGAGTGTCAAAAGAAGTGCCATTTAGGGTCTGGGGGTTTGTTATGATGATGATATTATTAGTAGTATTAGTATTTTCTTATAGGCATTTTGCAGGAAGAATTACATGCTACATGCTACTAGAATTCTACTACAGGTAGAATTCAACTTCCAGCTATAAAAATACTCCAGTTCATTTCAGTGATTAAAATGAAGGTCCAGATGTCTGGTAATGAATTTATAGCCCATATCTTCCTTTTTTGTTTTTTAATTTCATTTTGTTTGGGATTAGGGCAGAATTTATTTTTGCAGATTTTACCACTTTTGATCTTTGGGCAAAATCAATACCTTGGATTGTAAATTATTTAGAAATTTCAGGGGGAAGACAAGAGTCCCTGAATACTGAATACACTCAAATTTTAGACAGTTGGTATGTAGGCCTGGATTTGGATTTTAACAGAAGTAGATTCATCTGTAAAACAATAACACAACAAATATTGAGCAAATATTTTCCTAAGAAATGTAAAACTACTTTTTTTCTGAGCTAAGCAGTAAGTTGCAAAATATTTAGGCCATATATAAGTGCATTTAATTTTAGCTTCAATTTTTCACAAGTTCAGAATTTTATGTATATCAAGACTTGGTTATCTTGCAGGTTTTAGAATTTATGAATAAAATTAAAGAAGTTGGGGGGGCTGGCATAGAAAGGCAAATTTCTAGAAGAGAATCCTCATTACAGTTGAAGGGTTAAACTGCACTTCAGCCTGAACAACAGTCAAATATTGTCTGTCTTTACCATTTGAATTTTATCTTTCCTTAGTCTGTTTTTTTGGGGGTTGTTTTTTTTTTTTTTGGCCAGTGATGCCAATTTAAGTATTGCGTTTTATCTGCTCTCCAGAGACAAGTGATTTTGATCATCAAAATAGAGAGAAAAATGCAAATCAGAGGAAAAAAATCCCAGAGCAGGCTCAGAATAACTCTAAAAAGTAAATATTTCAAACTCCTATCTGGTAAGAATTGTGGAGTTTCCACCTTGATCATTTCAACAGCATGAAGTACAGAATTAGGCATTTTGTATCATCCTTGACTAAAATTTTCTGTATCATAGCTGTGCCATACAGATATTGAAATACCTGTAGTTACGCAAGCATGTATGATTACAATTCATTTGCAAGTTGTACTCCTCTTTTTGTCTTCTGTCTTGTTTAAAGGATATAATGTGTTGCAATAAAACTGAGTTATTAAAGAATCCCTCAAAAAAACTACAAGAGCTTAAAATTAAAATTAAAAAAAGAACGTTGCAGCTTTGCTAGAGAGAGAAAGAGCACACTGAGGCAGCTGCAGCTTTTTCCTTTAGATTTTGAAAACAACTGAATTTGCTGTCAGTGTCTGATTTTACTCTTTTTTTCAAAGTTAAGGTAGTTGAAGTAAAGAAATAGTAATTTTTGAGTGTGTTTAATTTTAAAAATCAGATTACCAGGTAAACACTTGGAAAATGTATATATACATAGCTGTGTATGTCTTGACTTACATCAGGAGAAGCCTATGTTATAGTCACTGGTGTTTGCAAGGTGTTAATTTACTAAGGGGAATGATGCCACAGAAGTCTCAAATAAGAGAAATTCTTCTCAACAAAGAATTGTTTTAAATGTTGTAATAAAGGTTTGCCTGTCCATAATGCAGTGATAACAGCAGTAGACAAATATTTTCTGCTTACATTTTATAGCTGGGAAAATGAGCAGGTAAAGAAAGTTACTGTATTACATCTTAGATTTTTCCTCAGAGCTTTCTGCTTACCAGTTTTGCCCCTAAATTTTGGTCACGGGTAAGGAACAGAAGAACATGATAAAGGAATGACCATATGCCTAAGTGGTTTGCTGAATAGTTACATTCTTAAAGGTTTCTATTGAAGCCAGGCTTTCATTTCTATTTTAGATGGCTCCAACGTGATGCTTACCCAAAATATTTGGGCCATGGAGCAATATAATACAATCCATGAGTGCAAATGCTGACCTGGACTGTTCATTATTTTACACAGAGATAACTCCAAGATAATTCCTACTGCAACTGTTTGATCAGTGTAAGCTTTTGACAGCACTTGAGCAGCTGGAAAGGGAGGAGGAAGAGCTACCCTGGGTGGCAGGAGGAACTCAGGACAGGGAGGAAGAAGCTGGAAGGAAGTGCCAAAAAAAGGCACCCTGAAACCTTAATGCAGGCGAGGTTCAGTGCAGAGCTCCTGAGTACTACTCAGAAGTCCTCTGAGAAAAGGTCTGGGGAAATAAGAGGGTTTGGATATATAATATTTCCAAAACATGGTGTGGCTGAGATACTGCACTTGTAAGGACCATGTAGTTGTGAAGTGCGAATATCATGTAAGCTTCTAAGAGGTGTTTTTCAACATTAGCTTTTAAATACTCAGATAATAGGCAGAAATTCACAAGTTTGGGTGTTTCCTTTGGCAAAATCTAGCGCTGATGTGCCCCTATATATTGTGAACACATCTGTCTCAGCACATTTCAGCTCTCTCAAGCGGTAACAGGCAGATGTAGGTACAGGAGTATGGCAGCCCTCCTTGGTGACTGGCACTCGTTTCACAGGTCACGCACACTTGTTTTTTCCCTTTGCACATTGTGCTAGTAAATACTTAATCCCTGTCATAAAGTTTGTCTGATAGAGAATAGAAAATACTGTTTTCACTGTTAGAAATACCTTCATTTTTATCATCAGGGAGATAAGCCACAGGTATGCCTTTAAAATCCTATCTGTTCTATATGCTCATCTATACCATACTCCATCTCATCCAAACCAGACAAGTAAAATGCCATATTGAATTATTTCTCTTGGTACCAATATTTAATCTTAACTGTTTGATACCTGGATATGTGTTTGCTTTCTAACATCTGGAGCAAAAAAATGGGGGTCCTATTTGTTCGATTTTTTATTACTTTTTCACAGGTACTTGAGCTACGCTTAGCAGATGAAGGGTCTGACACTGTATTCCAATTTGCAGAACACCAGTATTATCTACTGAAAGTCTGCTGTTATGAACTAATATTTTCCATGGGAATTTCCAAATTTTTCATTCAAAACAGAATCTGACAGGAGTTCAGTTTTAAGGTAAAACAATGTCAGAGTTATAGAACTGCAACTGTACTGCCACATGCAGAAATGGATAAACTCCAGCTCTTAGATAGGTTTATGAATCTGGGCAACTCAGATCCTCATTCTTCTCCTTGGCTGTTTTTCTCCCTAATCTTCCATCCACATTTAAGGACTCCCTTCTGATGATGAAGTAGCACTGCAATATGAGAAATGGAGTCTAGCCAGAGCTCCCAGGCCCATATTAATTTTGTTTATTTTGTTTCCTGCTCTATATTTTGTTTTCCCAATTCCACGTGAGAAATATGATCTTATCTGTGTAAATATACTTTTTTGTTGTTTATCTATATGAAACAAAAAAATCCCATTATCTGAAAAAGTTCACCATATTTTTAGAAGGAACAGGATTCTTCCAATCCAGAGAATTTTGTGAGACTAGCTGTTATAAAACCAAGAGGAGTACTGCCAGTAGCAATATATTCTGAAAACACAATTCAAAAAGTTACCAAGATCATATCTTTCATTAGGCTGATGAATTCCCATGAACTTTTATTGTTACAGATGTTCACATCAGTTCTGAACATTTTTCCACTGTCTTTGTAAATTAGTTCTACATTTCAGCAAATTCCCAAGTATTCCTACAGATCTTATCCCCCAACAGCAAAGCAATGTATCATTTAATCTTAGCATTAATTTCAAGTATATTGAAATACTTCTTTAAAATAAATGAAGGCATGCAGCTCTTAATTTTGTAGTGCTTCTCTGAATACTATATGTAGAATAGTAGATGACCCATACTGATTACATGCTTATTAAACTAAGAACTGAGGAAAATTCTGCTAGTAGTATTTAAGATAAGAGGGTAATAATATAAGCATGTCAGATGTTTGCTGTCAGAGCTCTTTGTCTTAAGAGATATTTTCTCACCTGTATTTTAGTACAATCTAATTTGAAATTACACATTATGGTGACAGACAACATTCAGTGTTGTTCTTTTTTGGCCACAGGCCACATGAAAGGCTAATAACATTTAAAAATTCTTTTTTCATACACTTTTTTTTTTTTTAAGAAGGTGCTCACTGCACCTTTCTTTTATATTTGTACAATGAGAAATGGCATGTCACACCTTGGTAGTCTACAATATATTTGCTTTTGCCACTGGTCGCTTTCCTAAAGCAAATCTTTAACTTGTGGGCAGAAATTTCATTTTCCTTTCTTGTCCATTTTTCATCTGGGGATCGTGCTCTGACATCGTATTATCTTGTTTCACAAATCTCATGTTTTGAAAAACATATGTTGATGCCCTGAAGAGTCATCATGACTCTTCATGATGATGACTCAGGAGTCACCATGACCTAAGCTTATTGGGGAGTTAGACATGTATGTAAAAACTATTTACCTTTATTTTAATATTTCTTTTTGTATCATGCAGATAAAGAGTTATAACACAAATATGTCTGTACAAGCAACTGGTTTTTTTTAGTTCAGTGACCTGGAAGGTTAAGGTGACCTAAAAGAAATATTCATTTTAGAATCAAAGCATGAAAATTTCAAAACAAAATGTTTTTAACTTTCTAAGTATTATTTCAAAGAAGTTTGTGGTGAAGCTGTTTAGCACAAATTTGGAAATATCTTTGATTAAGCTGAGCCTGTTCTTCAGTGATTTGTCTACCCTCCAATATTCAAATAGTGTTCAGGATTGTGTTCCCAAGGTCAAAACCAATTGTAAAACCTTTTAAAGACATTTTAACATTTGAAATGTTTATAACAACAATATTAGCTGAAGATCAATTCTCTTTTGCAACACTGCTATTGCAAACTTCTGTGCAGACTCAGCTGTGTGCTAAGAACTAGATCTAAGATCAACTTGGAGGCTGCATGATATGTGTTATGTGTATCAAGATCTTTTTTACAGTAGAGTTCCCAGCAGAAGGGTAAACAGCCTTTTATCCCAGATGTCAGTGTGCAAGTGGTATGTAATTGCAGAGCTGTAAACATAGCTAAAGTGTTTGTAAATATTCAATATTTCTAGGATTTGGGGTTTTTTTTCACAGACATTTACCAATATTTTTAGGCTCTCTCACATGACAAATATCAGCAGAGAAAATAGGGTTTCTTTTCCTCTAGAAGAGACATAGAATTATACCCTTTTTTCCATGTGCCTTGAGTATCTTAAAAGTACAAGCATAACTAAGTGGTTTGCAAGTCACTCAGTATTGTCTATGTGCCTCCATTCCCAACTGGCTTAATGCATTCCTGTGTTTGTCATTAGGCTGCTGAGCCCTGATCACCCTCGTGACATTGGGTGTATGCGCTGTACGGTCAAAGCTGAGGCTGCTGATCTCCAGCCGTCTTCAAATTTACTCACTACAGTGTCTTTCACTAATTCACAGTTTTATTAAGCTACTAGTAAGAACCTGACAAATCACCTTTCTATGCCTGAAAACCCCACTGAGCCTGTAAAAGGCAGGTGATAATACTGAGAAGCTGCATTGAATTCTAATTGAAATTAGAGTAACCTGAAGGGAGAATGTATTTTTCTTCCTAAGAATACAGTTAATATTGCCATTGCTGTAGGTAAAAACATCATTAATATTTACAATTCCATAATGGATTATATTATACTGTATTCAGATCACCTCTTATGCAGGAAAATTATAATGCCCGAATGCAAAAGATTCAGGTAAAATGCAGTGAGTGATTCTGTGGCCAAGGGGACTGCAGCTGGCCACAGGTGCTTCAGATGTTTACAGAGGACCTGTTCAGCTGTCCAAGTCTGGTGCCAGCCCAGAAGGCAAGTATCTGGAAGTGTCTGTTCACAGGCGGCTCCAGGCACTAGACAGGCTTTTGTGGAGGCCAAAGAGCAGAAGTGTTTGGGATCCAGGCTGCGAAGCACCTGGCAGTCAGCTCCCTTCAGGCATTGTGTCAGGACAAGGGGTAATGGTTTTAAACTAAACCAGGGTAGGTTTAGACTAGATAAGAGGAAGAAATTCTTTACAATGAGGGTGGCTAAACACTGGAACAGGTTGCCCAGAGAGGTAGTGGAGGCCCCATCCCTGGAAACATTCAAGACCAGGTTGGACGGGGCTCTGAGCAACCTGATCTAGTTACTGGTGCCCCTGCTCCCTGCAGGGGGGTTGGACTAGATGACCTCTAGGGGTCCCTTTCAACCCAAAACATTCTATGATTCCTCCCACTGCTGTGCAAAGTGGAGGCAAGCCAGAGGGAGGAACCCGAGACACGCGGCACAGCCTGAAAGGCCCAGGCAATGGCAGGTATTTTGAAAGCAAAACATAACCGAACTAGCTCAGAGAGCAGGTATAAAGTTTGTTATACCTGTTGTGGTTTGTGTTTTCAAAGGCATGGCTGTGTTTTAACAAGATGGCAGGGCTGATGGTGGCTCTTCTGAGGACAGCAGTGAAGGTGATGAAACTGCTCTGCAGCTGGCACTGTGCATGAGTCGGGAGCCAACCCATGCCATGTACATGGCTGGCCCAAACGGGGCTCCACCACATCCCAGCTCTTCCTTCTTGCAAAGTGAAGGAGTTTTAGGATCAATATCAATAGGTAAAAAAGGAATCGAGCTCTCTGACATACAGCAGGTTTACATTATTTCATCTCCAATAAAACTGAAGTTGTATCTGGTTTTCATCAGCATGAGTTATCTAAAGATTCTGAGTGTTGTCTTTCAGTCTGTGGAAAGCCCTAAGTGCTATGCTAGGCAAGTGTGATACTTTTGCAGGAAAAAAAGGTTAGAAAAAGAGAAAAATAACGTTTTTTTTCCCCCTGATGCTGTACTGTAATTTGTTTAACCTCTGAAAATTATATTTAAGAGGATTTTTTGGCCAGAGTGTGGGACACTAAACAGATAAGTTCTGTGTTAAATTTCAGCTGAATATGATTTGAAATGGAGGTGATATTAAAACCTGAAGATAATAGTTTAAAAATGAAAAAAAGCCCCCCTCCAGAAAAAGAAAAAAAAAAAATATAAAAGAAATCCATAGCACATCAGTCTAAACCGTGATACATCAGAAGTATCAGTATGGGACTGCATGTGTTTATTACGTCTCAGTATGTTGTTCCACTGTCTTTGTACTTGCTGGTCTGTGTAATCATCACTCCCTGTTGGATTTCATGTAAATTCCAAGTGCAAGCAATACTTAGCTCTTCTGGAAGCATTTTGCTGTACGGAACTACTACATGAGGCGATCCGATACTCCCATTGCTCAGTGGTCCCCTTATTCTTGCAGCCTTATCTTCCAGCCCTTAGGGACTGAAGCTTCATCTGCTGCGGAGCTGTTTCTGTAATAGCTCTCTGAGAGCCTATTCCAGGTACTCTCTAATTAGACACACCCAGATGGTGGGCACTGAGCAGATGTACTGCCAGCTTGGGGTGGATGTGGAAGAAAGTTTTCTTTTGGCTCCCCGTAGTTTGTCTTTCTAATGTTTCTTCTCAATTTTTCTTCACAGTGAGCAGTTGAAATGTTTTTTCACGATTTCTAAAATATGAAGCAAACTCAAGCGCTCTAATTTTTATTGCAGGTCTAATCTAAAGTAATAAACATTCACAGCGCTTGGTGTAGTCTGAAGCCTAGAGGTATCGAAGTCATGTTACCCAAATGCTGTCATGAACAGAACTGCTCACATGTGCTTTGATACAGAATCTTTATCAGCAATTAAGATTTTGTTCTTGGAAACTAATTAACAATTATGTTCATGCTGCCAGAGACATAAGTAAGCACACTCAATCATGTCTATGTAGCCAGCCTTGCAGATCAAATGAATGTAACTGGCTGGAATAGATGCTGATGTTTTCAGTCACATGAGTAAACACAAGAAGCAGATCTCCAGAGTGCGAAACACTTATTTTCTGACAGATTCTTTTCACAGTAGAACCATACTTTAAGTGTTTAGCTGCATCTGACATTGAAAAGATTTCGAGGCAGAGTGCTTACTTACCCAGCAATTCCACCATCGTGTTCACAGTGCTGTGTTCCATGCTTCATTTTCCATAGATGTTGATGTATTTTTCACAGCATTCGAGACAATGACAATTTTAATTTAAAAGTTCCTGTATTATTTCTCCACCTTTCTAAGCCTGATCTCACACAGAATAAATATATATATATAATATCACAGTTCTTGGATTTGCAGTACAGTGTCCTGTAATCACCTAAGTTTCAACAGTTTTAACACAGAGATCTTCAAGTATAATCTTTCTACTGTGTTGTCATTTTTTGCATGCAACGATTTAATTTATTTGAAAGCAATATTCACAAAATAGCTATGTGCCAAACTTTGCCGTGTGTGATGTAAGAATTTGAAAAGTATATCACTTGGGAACTGAAGATAAACTCCAAATCCTGAAGGCAGATTTTGTGAATCAGAATGCTTTTTTTGAGGAGGTTTTGAACAGATCTTTACAACCTGTCAAGAAACATAACTAAAACATCATTAAGTCATTATTTGTGTGATGCTTGAACGATAATAGATTTTCACAATCCATGTGAGGCTTACTGTGTTCCTTCTTGTACATTGCTCTGTGTTTTGGAATTACTTGGAAGGAAGTCTTTCAGAATGTGTTTCTTTGAGTATCTTGTATGAGAGAGAATTACACTGATTGATAATTGGTTAATATGTAGCATGCCCACTAAGTTGCTGTTTAGTCATGCTGCAGGCAGATGAAAAGCAAGGAAATATGGCAGGGAAATGCTATTCATAGCTCATGTTTTAAAGAAGGAAAAAACAATCAAACAACAACAACAAAACCCCAAAACTAGAAAATCTTTTGCAAGTATTAGATCTTAGAAGCTAAACTAGGAGAACCTTTTCCACTTTTTCATCATTTGACGATTACAGAGTTGTTGAGACTAACTGACAAGATACATGCAGTCACTTTAAAAGCAGTTTTATCAGTAACTGTGTTGTATTTAGATATACTTTAAAATTAGGTAAAGACAGACCTATTCAGTGAAGCATAAGCATTCAAAGATGCTCTGTAATTAATCTTTATTTCCCATTATTTTATCATTTTCATATGTCTTTTCACCTCATTTTCTAATGGAGAGTGGTGTCAAAAATTCTGAGAAATCATAAGCAAAATGTTTTCAAGTTTTTCCTGGCCAACTGCTTGCACAGTATTAGAGACCTGCTTGAAAGAGTCTCCCCTCACGGGTTTTCAAATTCAATTTTACAGACTCAACAGATCCAGAAAAAAATTTCAATTAGCTTTCAGACTCCCAAGTCTTTATTTGGTTGAAAGCAGAACTCTGAAATTCTTGAAGTTCACCTGTGACTAGTGAAAATGTGTTGTTACACAGTTACAGTATGTAGGGCAAAAAGCTTTTACAGTTTTTAATGTCCACTGGAGCCAGGTGCATGACGCTAACGACTGAAAATGTGGCTTAGTAAACTTTCTGTAAATTGTCAGTGTTTTAATATATTCTGATCAGCCAATGCAGCTGTGCTTCTGATAGCATTTTTTGAATGTTTGTTTTATGGCCATAATCAGGCAATTGCTGTGAAAATAAATATGATGATTTAAAATGCTACTATGCCTCAGAAGTGCCACCCCCAAGTCTGAGCAAGCAGAAAGAACCACATGAACATTGCTCATCTGTTTTAGGGGCAAATCATCCATCTTGGCTTGAGCAGCTGCTGCTGAAGGCCGTTCAAGCTAGGCTGGAGAACATTGCACTGGGTTCAGGTGCAGAGAGCTCCCAGCCAATGTTCTGGCAGCTCGGCTGTGCAAGGTCTGACCTAGAGACGGTGATAAATGCGGGTATGGAAGTACATGGGTGGGAGCAGCTGAAGGCGCTACGTCTCCTGATGACAGGGTGTGAGGGTAGATAGACCAGCTGTGCAGCCCATGCTGTTCACCTTGTACCTGCTGATAACCCTGCTAGCAAAGGGCTGCAGGGTGGTGTAAGACATTGTTAAGAAAATAGTATGGACATTAAAAGTTGTTTAACCAAAGCAGTGTGCTCTCTGCCTGGGGTAGGTTATGTTGGTATTGTGTTTTTTCTGCTTTTACAACCTAACCAAGCTCTCATTCATCTCAACGCAGCATGGCATTAGGCTGTATAAACCTAACTAGGTAATTTTAGATAGCTTAGTTCAGGGATAGAAGAGGTGGTAGCAATGCATGTAATATGTCTGCATCACTGCTTCCACTGTTACTTCTACTGCTGGTGGGGATTATACACCTAGGATTTATGGGTTTGGTCTTTTCAGTGATTTCACTGACCTTCCATCCTGGAGAGCAGCTCTGAGAGTATTTAGTACCTTCCACAACTAACAATAGTGGAAACTTAAAAACTAACACGGTCTTTATAAATGTAATTATGACTAAACACAATTTTCCCTTTGTCTTTTAAATGAAACTGACAAAACATGTACATGTCACTGATCTGAAATGAATGTTAACTCACAAAATCAGAGGAAGGAGAAGAGAGTATTCACATTCAGCCTCAGTTATGTCTATATTATTAAATTATCTCTGCTAGTCTGCCTATTATTTTGTGCTCTGAGTCCTTTCTTTTCCTGCTCTTGCTCTCATTCTTATCTGCTTTCCCTAAGAATAAGTTATTTATCTGATTAAATGGTAATTAGTGACTTCAGTGGGGCTGCATGTGTGTATCTATCTGAGAACAGAATTTTGCCTAAAGAATTTTTAAAATCAAAAGTGTAATATTAAAAGGAAACTGAAGTGGTGTATGGTTTTTAATATAATGACCTAGAATTTCAAGGAATTGAAAGCAGGCTTTCTGGAACAAAATTCTTTGTCAGCACGTGAAGTAAGCAGTGAAAGGGGCACAGCACGTCACGTTTGATAGACTGTCTTTTCATATTTACTTTTAATTTGATAAAATTCAGATATACACAGATTAAAGAGAAAATAGAAATAATGTCAAGTGCAAGAGTAAATTATCTTTAAATTTTCTATAAAATTAGACTCAGACTCTTACAATTGCTTTGTTCTTTTAAAATTAAACCTTAAAACACATTCATCATATAACTGTTTCTAACACATCTTTGTACAGTACTTATTTTATTGGTTAATGATTACAGAGGGCTGGGAAGAAAGAAAAGACCTGCCCATTTATTTCCTGGATAACATCTGAGGAGGCTTATTTAGTTAGCTGTTTTGCAGGTAGCCAGCTGGTTTATATGCCCTGAATTCCTGTATTGCTTGGGAGGCTGGTGTGGGTGTCACCTGAAAAAGCACACACACAAACAGCAGCAGACACGAACTGCAGACCAAAGGGGCAGGGGGTGCAGCAGGTTGCAGGCCATGGCTCTTTGTCAGGACACATGCTCTGTTGTCCTGAGCAGCTGCCTAATTTTCGGTCCCCAGAGTGGCTCTGTAATAAGGTGCTAAGCGCGACCTGTCAGCAGTCCCAAAGCTTTATCCCTGAAGAGTGAATGGGAGTAATTGCGAATTTGATCTAGGTACATACTGAAAAGGAGGGACAAAAGGCTTCCCAGCCTTTCTGCAGTCCTGATATCTCTTACAGAGGCTTTTCTTTTTCCTATGGTAAAAAGAGATGGAAGTGTGTCGTTAAATATACTTATATGAAGGTGTGATTTGGTAAGGTACAGGTGGCATACCTGTAGCTTGCCAAAGATAACTCAGTAGCTTTCTCTTCTGTGCACCAGTGTGATTGTGCCAGCAATCAATTTTGGAGGTAATTGCATGAGCCCTGGCTTTAGCAAACCCTGAGCCCAGAAAAACCACAATAAATTATCAAGAACAGAACCTCTGACTTCATATTTGGTGAAGAGGCATTCTTCCATAGAAGAAACTTCATTGTATCAAAAGGAAGAAATCTTTAAGTTGCTTGTTTTACTAACGTACAATTAAACTAGCTTTGTGCAATATGGATGGAGTGCACTGCATTAACAAAGGTGACAGGGTGCTTTTCAGTATTTATGTTGAAGCAAGAACGTGTTTCCTTAGGGCTGCTGCCTCTGAGTTGTGGTATTTGTAGTTTTTTTATCTTGCAAAACACCTAATGGTAAATGGCCTTATGTGCTTTAATAAATAGCAGTATAGTGTGTTCAATTCCTGTGTTTCGTATATAAGGGACCAGGGATTTTGACAGCTCATCATTTCAGGCTTCTGTTTTCAAACTAAGACTCAGTTCTGATTAGAAGTGTTTTTCCAGCTAGCATATGACTTACATAGTAATAATGAGAACATACCTGTAATTTTCAGTTCTCTCCTTTCACGAAGTTGCACATATGGAGGTCTGCCCTACTGTGACATAGCTTTCTTGCTTGCTATATGAAAAACGGGATAATTTAATCTATTCCATAACTTCTTATACTGGAGAGCACAAATTTCTTGTTACAAGGGGATGAGAGAACAAAAAGGAGAAATTATTCCATACTTGTTTCAGTATTTCCTTGTAATGAAGGGAATACAAATGCTTCTTTTAGTGCATTATAATCAGGAAGTGAAAGGGATGAAAAATGAGACATCATCAGAATGATGTCATTCTAATGGCCACGCACTCTTGAAGCCAAGTAAGGACATAAAGTGTGCAAATACTGGAAAAAAAGAGTATAAATAAAGATGTAATTCCAGATATCTACTTGCAATGCTGTTGAAGGATGTATCTCTTTAAGTGAGTCCTTGCCCCGGATCATCAGTAATGTCTGTACGGAGTCCTTAGTGCATGTGGCTTGCTGTCGGAAGAATTCCTTGGCCGTTCATGCCACAGTCACTATAAACATCACTCATTAATCATAGCCAATTACAGTCACAAAGTCAAAAAAAGGCAAAAATAGGTAACTTCAATGACTTTATTTTGGTCTAAACCACAGAACTTTATTTTGTTTATTTAAGGAACTCTGAATAAAGAGCCAATTACCTTGACACAGGGGCATCGGTGTACATAAACCAAAGGATTTCCCAAAGTTACAGAGTCTGGTTAAGAATATCATAATGACCATAATGTTTTAGGTCAAGCTATCTGACATCTTTCATTCCTTCTGTGTTAACAAAGGGCTTACTTCAAGTGTGCTCCTGCTTAACCTTTCTTGCACTGCCACTGTTCTTTAATTAAATGCATTCCCCCAGTGAAAAGGAGGAATAATGAATGCATAAGTCAGCCCTTGCAGCATGGTCTAGGAGCAGCAACTAATTCCATTGAAGGCAAATTAAAAAACAACCAAAAAAAAAATCTTTGAAGGCACTCATACTTCCCACAGCCTGAGATATGGAAAAGAACCGCAGTCAATAAGAACAAACATCCTGGAGGTAGAAGTCAGATTCTGTCAAATTTTGGATTAGTGCCATAATGCCTGTATCAATTTTTCAACACCGTTGTGGCTCCTGTCATTTTAGTTCGATTTCAGAAGAGAGGAGTTGTTCTAGAAGTGTACTAATACACTCCATTGTAGAAACCATCACTGGGCTGAAAAAAATTAGTCAGGTTCAGCAGATTTGGCTTGATGCCCATATAGCTAGGAACTAGCATGACTTACTTTTCTTACTAGTTTTACTCTTTAAAATTTAATATTGAAGTGATTATCAAATTCTTTTTTTCTGTCTAGGGAATCATTAGCCTGAAAAAGCCAAGAAGCGGTTACAGAATGCTTTTCTAGCAATTGTGTAATCTGCCATATACAGTCTTGACACTCTGTCATTTGCATACGAAAGCCTGTTATTACCACCATCAGTTTAAAAAAAAAACCCAACAAACAAACACCCCAGAAACTTGATACAGTATAAAATCCTACATATTTTAAATGTGACAAGATTTAACTTTCTCAGGTCAGTAGCAGAAGACGTATCTACACACACACACACACACACACACACACACACAGAGTACTATATTCATGCCACAAATCTGATTTGTATGCATTTATATATTCAAAAGTAGGATGTCTAAGCCTGGAAACAAAATTGACTACATTTGTCTGTAGAAAGGATATTTAGTTTAAGGAAAAATCCATAGAAAAACTAATAAACTGAGAACTGGTTGTGAGAAAGTAAAAGCTAAGGTGTTCTGAGAATACATCAGGCAGAGAGCAGGCTTACAAAGATGAGAGTCCTGCCAAAATCCATTAATGTTGGCCTGAATAAAGTGTGAGAGACTCCAAGTTTAAATGGAAAAGTCATTTTGAGAAAGGAGGCACTTGGGTTCACTGCAGGACTCTGCTTACAGGGTGTTCCAGAGTTGTGAAGAAACTGAAACCAGGCATTATATAAAGATGATTGGTTTTTTTCTCTCAATGTATAAATTTATTGCTTTAGGTAGAGAAACGTTTGTTTGGGATCCACCCAGAGTTTGTGTGCGTATAGTGGTAGTGAGAAGTCACCACCTCGCCCCGTGCACGCAGCGTGAGAGGCTCCCAAGGCTGTTGGTGCTTATTAGCGCCTTTGGGCAGAGACTAACATGTCCTGTATCTCAGGTGGATAGACCAGCACTGTTACGCCTGTGCGGCTTTCAGCCCTGTGGTGGCTCGTAGCCATACAGGAGAGTGTCCAGAATTAGCACCAAACAATTTAGTCTGTGTTTTCTGTTTAATCTGTTTTGCCTGTGCTTTCTCAGTACGCCTCCATATGTGCCTTGTTCCTCAGGCACCTCAAACTTTCGTGCTGTCAGCTCCAGGTATGTTTGGTCTACTGACACTCTGGGGCTGGGAACAGTAAGGACAGGCAGCCTGTGGCAGGTGGGTTGTGTGAGTCTTCTGGGCAATGGAGGCAGATGAAGGTCCCCTCTCTGACAAATGCCACGTTAAGGCTGAGGAACGAAATCATGTGCTTTCACTAAGCCAAGAGCAGGTAAAGGGTGTAGGAACCTGTGCAATGGTCTTTTGATGTATTCAAAAGAATTAGGCAAAACCATGGACACTACTTGAAATCACCTTTAAGGTACCATATGAAGATAAAAAGGAGTTAAATTTCTTGCTAAAATGAGGATCTGGACTTGTATTTGTTATTTCAGTCCTAAGGGACTGATAATGGAACGGTAGGTGTAAAGTGATTTTTCTCTGAGAAAAAGAATAACTAATTTGAAGTGTCATTTAAAGTAAATCAGAACGAGCCTGTGATTTTTATTTTTTTTTTATTTAGTGGATAGATCCAGCTCAAGCTTGTGTCAAATCTAAGATCAAAATTTTTTTAAAAAAAATTGAAATATATTAGCCAATGGTAAGACATTCTGAGCAATTACGTAAGACAAACTTACGTAGTGAAACTGAGGGAAAAATTAGGGGAATGAGGTATAAGGTTTTGCTTTTCTTTTAGCCATTTTTTTTCCTTGATTACATGCAAGTTTTACATCAGAACATGAGGGTTTTTCCTCAGCAAGTAAAAGGTAGGAAGTTATGGGCAGATGATGACAGCAGACGACTCTGCTACTGAGCAACATGCTGGGCCACCTCTGCCCATCTACCCTTCCTTGAGAAACACATGCTCTGACAAGTTGAGGTTTTTAAATAAAAGTCAGCATAGCATTCATAAATGCATAGGACATAGATAAAATGGTTAACAAGCAGATGCCAACTATTAAACAATATCTATCAATAAGAATTTGGGAGCTTTCATGGACCAAATTTTGTATCCTGCTAGGAGAATGGCACCATCTGGTGGATCTTATCTTTGGAAAATTTCTAATGGGAATTGCAATCATAATTTAGAGGCTGTTTCTCTACCATAAACCAGTATTTTTAAAGGAGTGCTAAAAATTAAATAAGAGGAGAAAAAAGGTAATAGTGACTAACAATATAATTGTCCCAATTGTCTATTGTGGAAGCTTACAGTTATTTCTTGCACAATAAATACCATATGAATATTTAAGAAAACAAAGAAAATTACTTGGAAACTAAACCAGCTTATTAAGTGTTTACTTGAACTATCTGTTCAGACCTATGAGCAGCTAGTAAAGAAATTATTCTATAATTCTATGAAATAAAGTTTTATGCATATAGTAATGGAGTACAGGAAATCAAAATAATATATGTTGTGGTTTAACCTAGCAGGCAGCTAAACACCGCATGGCTGTTTGCTCACTCTCACACCCCAGTGGGATGGGGGAGACGATCAAGAAAAAAAATAAAATTTGTAGGTTGAGATAAAGACTGTTTAATAGAACAGAAAAAGAAGGGAAAATAATAATAATAATAATTCAAGTATAAAAAATAAGTGATGCACTGCGCAATTGCTCACCACCTGCCAACTGTTGCCTAGCCTGTTCCCAAACAGTGGTCTCCACCCCCTGACCAACTCCCCCCAGTTTATATACTGAGCGTGTCATCATATGGTCTGGAATAGCCCTTTGGCCAGTTGGGGTCAGCTGTCCTGGCTGTGCCCCTTCCCAGCTTGTTGTGCCCCTGGCAGAGCAGGGGAAGCTGAAAAATCCTTG
>BOSO01014135.1:0-19867 GCA_018403395.1 Gorsachius goisagi | reverse complement strand
TTTTTTATTATTATTATTATTCTCTCTTATTAAACTGTCTCTATCTCAACCCACGGGTCTTTCTTTTTTTTTCTTTTCTACAATTCTCTCCCCCATCCCACTGAGGGAGGGGGGGGAGTGAGCGAGCGGCTGTGTGGTGCTTAGCTGCCAGCCGGGTTAAACCATGACAAACTGGCTTCTTTGGTTCCTAATAGCTCATTCCTACATTGACTAGAAAGGAACAAGAGACAGGTTGCTGCTAAGGTTTAGCAGGTGCTATACACCTTTTTGGTATTATGCCATTTAATCAGGTCTTAATTGAAACGGTTCCTAGAAAATCTCACCAAGTCAGGGATCTTCTTTCCAGAAGGCATAGTTCTCCAGGAAAAGATACATAAAATCAGAAAGGCTCAGTCACTCTGGAAGTACCTTTTCAGCAAGTCCTATACTAAGTGGAGGATGAACTTTTTATGTTGATCTAGAGGCACAGGTCCAGTTGTGTCCCATTAACTTGCCTGCCTCTGGATATTTCGTGAAACACCAAACATAGGTTTGGATCCTGAATATATGAAGTAATAGGACATAGTAATGGATGTTCATTGACCTTCACATGCTTCTCGCAACTATTATTTGCTATTGAAGACTCCACAGCACTTTAAACCAAGGTGTCTTCAACTGAGTTCCAGAGGACAAATACCCTCAAATTCGTTGTTCGCCTCTCTGATCACTAGACTACTGGGGAGCATAGCAAGGGCTGAAAGCAAGGATCCACCCTGCCTTCACCACAGAGTAGCCAGACACTGTAAGAAGTCCTGGGTGCATCATCTCAGTAGGTATAATCATTATGCGAAACAGCAGGTAGCAGGAGAAAGGCACAGCAAAGGGTTCTGCTTCACTGAGGATTCTTATTACTGCTTAAACACAGAAGATGAGATTTTCTTTCATTATTGCTCCCCAGGAGGCCATGGGCCTTGCAGCTCTAGGATGTTTTGTAATCTGACATAAGGGACACCTGTTCATCTGCAGCACATGGATTCACTTGGCAAATGCACTCTGGTTCTATTGTGAGCAGCAGAAGAGCTAAGCTTAGCACAGTCTGAGGGTGGAAGGCAGAAATGGCTAACTGCTGCCCTTCAGGCTCCAAGCCACTGTTTTGATTGCTGTTACCCTATTTACAGTTTCAAAGAGCTACCTTTGCAATTAGGAGTAAGAAGTTGCAAACAGTCCACCTCTTCTATGGCAGCTCTTCCATGTTGCGTCATTTTTGCCAGCCAGAAATTAGCATTATGATAACTGAATTTCATGATAAATAAATTCACTAAATACATCCCAACTTTATATTATGAAAGCAGCAGACAAATGCTCCAGAACTTGGTTCATGATGTTAAAGTCCAATGCATTGCTGATCAGGAGAGAATCAGGCTCACCTTTTTGGATATTCCTGACAAAGCTCTCCCAGCAGTATGGAACAGAGCTGATGCACAGTAACAAACACAGCTAGTTTCCTATGTTCACCAGGCCACTGAAATCCTGTGTGGAAGGAGTTCCTCTACATGTCAGGGAACCCTTCCAGAAGCTTTGAACAATTGGCTTTACCCTTTCCTCCTCCCTTTAAGTCCTGTGGTTGCCCCATGGTCTCTCATCTGAACAATAATCAAAGTGACAAGAAATTGGAGTGTTGATATGGATGAAAAAGGATTTGCTGTAGTTTTTGTCTGAGCTCAAAGTGAAGTTTTTAAGGATTCAAAAATATTGTTAGGAGTTTGGTTCTTTTCAATGCCATGGTACTAAGTATTTGCTAACTCTCTACAGGTGGTAAAAAGAGAAGGGATGAGACAATAAGGTTAAATTCACCAGAACTGTTAAGAAAATCTGTCCCAGTGGCAGAGCTGACAGAGCCCACAGAGAGATAGGTAAGAATGAGCAGGCTATGAAAGGTGTAGGTTGTCCCCACACAGTTCTGCAGAACACTGACACTGAAGCATACAGGTGACAAGTTAAGTGTTACCTTTGTGAATTACTTCACTTCTGATTACATTAGCAGGAATATCTAATTGTTTTTAGGCTCAAAGCAGAACCTGGGAATAACACCACCCGCTCTGACAATATACCAAAACAAGAATAGTAGGAAATCTCACACAAATATGCAGAAAAGCTTTTCTCTTACTGCCAGTCCCAGTTCTAAAAATCAAGTAAATAGTTCTGACAGATAAGCTGCAGCCAATTTAACTCAAGCAGTTTAAGACATTACTATACACATCTGTCTATCCCATCACTTCATTGGGGAGGAGCACCCACAAAAGTAAATCAACAAAATGGGAAGTTTGCCTGTGCCTTACTTGCTCCAGGTCACAATCCTCACCAGAAGTTTAGCAGAAATCCATCTACTCTGATGGCTTCATCTGAGACATTAGACTGTGAATTAGTTGTGAAAATGCAGACACTCCACTCATTCTGCCACCCCACTGACAAAAATGGTAACCATATGCACTGGGATAGAGTCTACGACCGCACAACCGATAATGTTCAATACACCTACGTCTGCCAGAGTCTACCTGTAGATGCCCTAGGATCATTCAGGCTATCCCATATTTGACTTTTTACTCTATTCAATTCAAGGTCTTAAAGCAAAACTAGGGTGGGCAAACATATCCATCAGGCCACTGAGCAATTCAGTTGATTTGTCCATCTTCCTTCCTTTCTGAACTGCAATTCTTTTGACGTGAACTGCCTGTGAAGTCACTATGAGTATCTTTCAATCCAACCAGTTCCCTCTGGAACTGGTGAAGAAGCTACCTTCTACTGGTTCTGTCCTTTCATGGAGAAGCAACATTTCACCAAGAAGCATGGTATGAAAGCTGCATGAATGGTTTTGCTTTCAAGTACATTCAGTTTTGTGACTGCTGCTCTAAGGAGAAGATAAAATACGTGGACAGAGTAAAATGCAAAAGAGAGGAGAACAAACCTATCCCCAAAAAGGATTAACTACACAAGAGAGAAAACAAAGGGGGTCAAGATACTCTTCAACTCACAATTTTAAAAAAAACATAGAAAACCTATTTCTTGGCTACCTTGATTTTATGTAGGAACTTGGGGGTTGGAGGTAGTGAATTTATGCTTCAGGGGAAAAGGGAATGTTCCCCCTCCCATTTGCAGTTTATTCAGTTCATTAAATGAAAGAAATTGATTTGGCGAAGGTAATTTTGTAATTAAAAAGCTTATCATGGCTTTCTCTAATGAGCTAAGCAAACAGACAGTAATTCAGTGACAATATTTACACAGTGCACACTGGGGGCCGTTTGTTTAGAAAATTAAATAATAGAAGAAAATGGGAGGAGGAGAGAACGGAAAGTAAGCAAAGGAGAAGAGGTCAATTCCAGATCCAAGTTCATCCCAGGATGTCGGTCCTCTGATGACTTGTTCCTGTTCCCTTGCCATCACAGCAGCAAGAGGAAGAACAGACTGTAAGTGACCTATGCTATCCCCCCTGTGTAAGTGGGCTTTTCACAGACTGAATTTACTATGCTCTCATCTCCGACTGGGACCATAGCCAACTCAGGATTTCAGGGAACAGCTTTATCCACACACAAGACTAAGAATTACCTGTCCAGGATACGCTTCCTCTCTCTAGGGTGCCAGAGGCTTCGTGCACACTGACTGAGGGCACAGCATGGAAGGAAGGACAAACTTTTGAGAACTTGAGGAAAAACTTTACTTCAAAAAGCTCTTCTGTTACAGCTGGAATGAAACTCAGAACTCAAATTATTCCTTTTACACCTTCAGAAAGCAAGGAAGCACCACAAAGATCCTGCCTCAAGCAAAGCTTTGTGCATTGCAGGATGAAAAAAAAAAAAAAAAGAGACAGAGGAAACCCAGCAATTCCCTGGAGATTTCTCCCCTCTTGGTCTGTTCTGTTATGTGGAGGTAAGTCATTCCAGTCCTAGGGGAAAGCTTCCTAGAGGAGGAAGAAGGAATTCTCTTCTCCTCTGCTTCCCTCATCCTTCAGAGTCTGTTCTCCCACCATCTCTCCCTGCCTTGTGTAACCATGTATGAAAACCCTGGCTGTTTAATAGGGGGTGGAAGTGAGCTCTGGGACAGTCATTCTTAGTCTTCTGAGTTTCCCAATGCTTACAAAACTGTTCTTTCTATTCCTGAAAAGAGAACTGGCTCAGACACTATAGCAATAGGCAACAGTACAAGTCAAGAGAAAAAAAGGAGTCCTAAAGAGGGTGAGCAGAAGATCAGTTAGATGTGAGGCAGCACAAGGACAGGAAAATGCTGCTAAGAAAAAGGTTAATAGTGGGAGTGAACACAAAGCTTAAAAGACCAGAGAGAGCGAACAAAATGGAAGCTTCAGGGGACAGAGAAAAAGAACCTGTGAATCTAAAAATTTGTCACATTTCAACTCAGAAATAGCTGCATTCCAATGCCTAGCATATGCTTTTAAACCCTTCTTCACAGCTATAATGTAGAGCATGGAACAACTCATATTAATGAAGAGGAAAATAATTCAGGAGATTTCACTCTAAAACTTCCAGACAAATTCCCTGATAAAGGAAGGGGCAAATGCATCCCTATGCACCATCAGAGGTCAGCATACCCCTGTGACTCATGGATGTGTGAGGCAGGAGATAACAGTAAGACCTCCTTCCTTCCTTAACATTTACTCCATAACAAGACAACCTACCTCCACTTCTGAACTGATTCCAACAGGAACCACTAATACAGACTAAAGGCTTGTGATGAATCAGCATGTCTTCCAAGCACCACTTGAGACTCCGACCACCAAAAGGCATTTTTAGATAAAAAAGAAAAGCTGAATTTCTGTCTGCTGGGTCCAGGTCCACACCTACGCTTTTCCAAATAGACTCTTAAAGATGAATACCAACCCAATTTACTAAGTTAATAGCCAATTTTTGTGGTGTAAAAATGTATCTGCAACTTGCATAGTGTTACATGGAAGCCTTGAGCAAAGCCAAAGCACTGTCACAGTAAACATACCTGATGCTCGCCAACAGCAAAAAAAGGGAATTCCCCATTTCTGCTTTCCTCATAGGTATCTCCTTTGCACATCCCACTTTCTCTCCAATATGTGAAAGCAAGGATGCTGCATAAGAGTGTTCTGAGACCACAGAGCAGGCTCTGTAAATCTGCAGGAGCTGAACCCCTGGCTGCAGGAGCTGGATGTAGCCTACTCATATGCCTGGAAGCACATTCTTATGATGGTGGCTTGAACCAGAGGATAAAGTATCTAACACGGATTGCAGAGACAACAGGGCAAAGCAAGATAAACAAAATCATAACAGAGCTGAGCACCTTTTATAATCCTGAATCCTTTATCCTGGAAAGGAGACTCCTGTCACTTCTCTCATACCACATCCTGCTGGCTGTGCCCGAATGCTCTCTGACAGGAGGGCACAATCGCACAATCATTAATACCAGACATCCACACTGCCTAACACTAACAGTACTAACTTGATACAGATCAGGCATAGGCCCACAGCTGCACCTCTGTTGGATTAGCCAGAGAATATGATAGAGCATTTAAGGCCACTGCCATACCAGCTGGGGTTCAATATGTCTGACCCAGCATATAATCAGAGGTGCATAAACAGACAGGCCAAGATCCAGCACAAAGTCTACCAGTACGCACCAGAATCCTTTGAACAAATCTGAGAAGGCAAAATAAATGTATTGGTGCCACGTGGCCCAGCTTTTCTGTTTTTATCCGAGATGTCCTAAATCAACTTTGTCATTGAAACACTGTCATTATGCATGGGAGGGAGAGTCTCTTTCAGTACACAGGCACAGAGACAGAACTTGTTAAGATAAACCCAGAACTGCCCTGTTTGCCATGACTCATCGCCAAATGTGTCTAGGAATTGCTGATAATTAAGGGTTTATGAATCTCAGTACCACAGACTCAATCCTGTAAGCTAATAAGCACCCCATGATTTAAAGGAATTTGAGATATTCACAACACTGACAATTGGTCACCAATGAACTGAATAATTGGTTGCCAATAAGATTTCTCCGCAGTCACCTTTTGTATTATATGTTCCAACTTATAAACTATTTTCCTCTCCTTCATCCTTTGTCTCCTCTCATCCATATAACTCTTCCCTTCAGTGTGTTTGAATCCAGGACCAAGTCCTTCAGGACAGCAAAGTTAGCCAGTGGTATTGTGCTGACAGGAAAACAGACAAGAGCCCAAGAAGCTGCCTAGGTCAGACCTTAGGGCAGAGCCGTGCCACTTCGTTAGCTGCAATGGTAACATGGAAATCCCAGTGGGTCTGCACTAATAATATGTAATAAATGCTACGCTTACACATAACAGAAAAACACTGCAGGTTATACTGCTAGGCAATAATTCTGCTTTACGCTTAGGCAAACCAACTAAGTGGAATATGGCAGGGCTTTTCCGTCTCTTACTTCCGTAACCTACTACTCTCAGCAAAACAGCAACTACATTTCTCCCTTTTTGTTTTTTGTTTTTTTTTTTTCTTTTTTTAAACAATGAATTTGTAATTGACTTGCTTATGGGAGACTAGATATACCTGCCTATATTGCCGCTCCCACAGGATGGAAGCAGAGCTGCTCTAGCAAGCAGCAGTGCTCATATGTTTACACTACGAAGATGGAGCAGAGGGTCTCCTTCAACTCAGGTAGTGACAATCTTTGGGTTTTGGAAGAACAGGACCAGAGTTACATCCAGTGCCATTATGTTGTATTGAAGGGTCTTTTTTTTTCTGGTAGGATAGCAACAGTTGGGAACTCACCCTGGATTTCTTTTGACCTGAAAAAAAATTGTACCCGAGGCCTCACTACATAGAGAAAATTAATAGATAATGACTTAAACATCTGAGGGCCCAGCTGAAGAGAAGGCACAGTAGGAGAGCTATTGAGAATAGCTGGAAAATGATCCACACATCTCCCACCTTACTGGCAACTCAGGGTATCTTTTTTCTTTTTTTTTTTAAACTGTGGGAAGTGAGGCTGTCGTGATGAGGCGAGAATGAGGTGGCTGTGAGGTTTCTCCAAGGAGTCTTTAACTACCCTCTGGGTGTATTAGCGCCTGCCTGCAACACCTGAAACACTTGAGTATTAGCTTAGCTCTCTCCAGTTAAAAGCATTAAATTGCCGATGCCAAGTGTTTTCTTCCCCTCATTCTCTTTCAAATTCCTGAAAGCTAAAGTAATTTTGTCATGACTCACATTATAAAAAGAACAAGCGATGTGACTGCTCCCACTTACCATGCACATGTACAAAACAAATATTCTCCGTCCTCTCTACCTTGACTTGCTGGTGCCTGCAGTCCTATCATCACAGCCATCTGTTTAAGCATTAATGCCAAGCTCTGCTCCATGAAGTAATTTCTTCTTATTTTTTCCTTCCCCCCCAGCCCTTCCCCCTCCTCGGGGGTGGAAATCTTTCCCCCCTTAATTTTTCTTCTATCACTCCCATTAAAATCATGGTAACGAAAAGAATTTGGCTATGGCATGAGTAAAAATCCTAGGTGTTGACAGAAAATACCTATTCTCAGATCACAGAGACTGGACACAAATCACAGTACTAAAACATAAGAGAATTTGGAAACAGGCACCCTTCAAGGTTTTATCCACAACCACTGATCTCCCAGAATACACGGCTAATCTTACCAGAGTTCTTCATGAATATCATTCATCCAGTGACACAATCTGATTACTGTTAAACCTTTTTCTTCAGCAAATTTGTTAGTGATGGAAACAATTACAGTCATGAAGCTTCCAAATTAAAAAAGCTCTCTGAGACAACTGGTAAGGATTTACATTAAGTTCACAAGTCGAAGTTGTCTTCTCAACTAAGAGATTAGTTGTTTTTTCTCCATATTCAATATCATGTCAGCTTCTGGAAGATGGGTTCTTATTTTGGAAAACCATCCCACCTCAGCCCCTTTCATTTCAGCTCTCAGCTCACAATGTTACCATTGTTGCAGTTACAAAGTCATCCAAAGTATGATCTGAACTAAAACTAATTTCATGAAGTCATATGAAAACATAGGGCTTTAATTTTTACTTACCTTTCAAAAGTTGCAACAAAGAATGGAATTTAACCATTAGAACAGTTGTCATATTTGGGCAAATAACAGATTAATTTTCCAAATTCAATAAAACAGATTCTTTAAAGAAGTTTACAAGGTAAGAAAAAGTTCTTTAGTAAAACCCTTACACACTACATTATTTTTGCAACTAACTGTGACTTCGGCTCCTTTTGGTGAAGTGCCAAAGCACTGTGAACACAACCCTTTACATACAGATGGCACAGATGAAACTAGAAAGCACTGGAAATTCAGTGGAAGAGATTTTGATGACAAGGGGTTTTTTTGAGTGATACTGGTTTACCTGTGGTAAGGATGAGCCTCCAAGCTTCTGAAACCTTGCCACCAAATTCAGATTCAAGGGGTTTTGGATCTATTCCTGTTACCAGTGTGTAAGCAGAAAGCAAACACTGTCAAAGGCATCTACACAGCTGTGTATTTATCACAACCAAATTTCAAACTCCAACCTTCCCAGTCTTTCTGAGGGAGGGGTAAATGGTTAAAAACCCACATTGCCATTTCATAGCTCAACTTTTCTTGGAATACGCACCTAGGTGCAGACAGAGGGTTCCTTATTAGCACAGACTACAAGGTTCTGATGCACATGTGGAAAGACACAACAGCACAGCTCTGCCTTATCACCGACTCTTTCTTATGACCGATATAGGTTGTAGACTCTCTGCTGAAGGCGGTGTTTCTAACTCACTTTTGTTAAGCCTTTTATCATCAGTACTATGTATAAAATATTAAATAATAATGGTTATGGCTAGATAAATAATTAACTGAGAAAAAAAATCCATGCTATTTTGTCCCCCTTTTATTCTTCATGGACTGAACCATATTTCTGTGAATGGATTTGTTATTCAGAAACATCCGCCAAATAGTTCATTTGAGCACATTTCCGCCTCCAGAACACTTGCGAGCTGCTCACTTCAATTATTCCCTATTCACAGTGTGCGAGTGGTATCACAGTATTGTTTCCAGTTCCTGACTAGAGGAATAAAACTTTTCAAATGGGGGAGTGATAAGTAGCAAATACTAAATCACTGTTCATAAATAGCTTTCTAAGATAGATGACTGCATGATTAGACGCTCAGGTTAAAGTCCACGAAACCTATAAAACAGAGAAAGATTTTTACAAATACCTACAAGAAAGGAGTAATCTGACCCCACATATAGTGGTAGTCACACTCAATACTTTAATTTAAAAAGTATTTACAAATGCTTTTTGTATTAAGCAGCAAATTTAACATCCAAGAGTGAGATTTTGAAACTCTCAAGCAATGATACTATACTGAAGAATTCCTTGCTGTTTTTCAAATGGAAGGAACAGCCACATCCAAGAAAACTCAGTAATTTTTAAGCGGTTTCAGCACCTTCACTACTGGCAATCACCACCACTTCCTTTTCCCATTTTGTGTGCTATATACATATGTGAGCAATTTCATCTTCCTCCCAAAGCTGTGATGCTAAAAATCCACCCACATTTTTTCCACTACCTGATAACTAATCATTGCAAAGTTCTCTCTGATTACAGTGTGAAGCATAATGATAACCACGAAGAGAGATGGCCAAAAATTTGTTGGCGTCAACCTGAGTAGCTAAAGGTTGGTTATACTATTTCTGTGCCAGAAGAAGGAGAGGTACTATACTATATAATTTAGTGAGTGGATAACAGCATTCTGCTGCCATGGGTGAGTTGTAGTGTCACAATGTTTGCACAGTAACATTTGGGTGGCTGATTGATGGAGAGCTTTTGCAACACTGAGCTTGATAGGGCGTGGCTGTGCCATGACTTAGGGGACTTTGGTTTTTTTAAGGCGAGGAATAGACAAAAAGCTGTTTGAGCTGACAGAAGTCAGAAATGATGTAGGTATAATAAGTACCACTCTAGCCATCTATAGTAACAATCTGTTCTGAATAGTATTTTCATTTTTATTTTGAACTGGCAGTAATAAACATGAAAAATCCAATGCTGTAACTAATGTCAGAAGCAATCAGCCAAAAATCAAGACAATGAAAGGCAACAAACATCCTACATCTCTGTGAGCCACCCAACTTGCTCTTCAAATCCTCCCTCTTGTTTGCCAATACAGTGCTTGCCCGCTCCTTCCCATCATCAATATATGCTATTTTTTAAAAAATATTTTTTACAGTTAAGAGATGACTGTAAGCTCCAGGGCTGATGGGGACTTTGATTCAATGCTAACTTCAAAGGGAAAGTGTTAGGTGCTTACACACGAGTGACATGTCATCACTTCTCTTCCTGCACTCAGTGTGCCCTGATGAATAATCAAGGCAGCTTTTATAGAGACGCAAGAAATGCCGTACACAGTTTGTCTCTCTGAGTCAGTTGACATTTTTATTTTATATATAAAGCAAATGAGGGTGGAAGACACAGACAGAGAGCAAGAGATGAGGCTGTGTGCCAACCCCTTCAGATCTCATTTAGTCTATGTTACAGAGAAGCTAGTCTTTACAATCCTGGAAGCTAATAGGGGGCACATATCCCTCCTCTGAGAAATTAATAAATCTTGAGACAGCTTAAAGGAAAAACAAAATAAAATTTACAGCCTTTCCTATGGTCATCTGTGCCTCTGTATGTGTGATGGGATTAGGGGGAGAGACCTGAAGGACTTGCAACATTGCTGAAGGGAGAGAAGTAGGGGGTTTAGATTTTTCCATGGGTTAGGAGTCATTCCAATATCTAGTAGAAATAACCTGGTAATTGCATTGGACACAAACAACGATAACGAAGACCAAGCTTCCTTCACAACAATTCTGCAACAGCGCTTGCAAAGCTCTGTTATCCTTGTGATAGTCCCCCACCACCCTCCCACTGCATTTGGGATGTGACCTGTAGCATCCACAGATACTCCAATCCACGTGAGAGCACAGCAACTTTCTCTTTCATTAATTCAGTTTTTCTAGGACTCAAATACCCAGCTCAAAACAATTAGGTGCAAAAATCTAATGGAAGAATGCCCATGAGAACCACAGTTCCCAAATTTAGTAATGAAGCGGTCAATTATTTTAGTGAAATGTAATGCAATTTTTCACATTAACTGCAGCAAAGAAGCATTAGATATGGCTGGGCTTAGACACCATGCCATTTTCTGTCCTCAATTTCTTACCTATAGGGGTAAGAAATCAGATTGGTGGAAGATGGCTTGGATATTCCCAAAAAAGGCCAACCTCCAGTCCATATCATTTGGATTTTTCTCTGTATGTATTTCCGGCTGGTCTGAATAGAAACTTCATAACCTGATACTGAAGTAAAGGATAAACCACTATCAAAAGCAAAGCCAGTACTGAACAGTAAGACTGATGGAAAACATGTTAGTTAATTTTCTTTACTTTTCTTAAAATTATTAGAGAAACAAAAGACTTTTCTTAAGCATCTAAACCAATTTGAATAGCTCTGAGGAATGTTAAAAGGATTATACAACATGGGTAGGTCACTTGTAGAAGCAAACCAGAAGCAAAGTTGTATTCTCATGCCTTTTCATAACTTTATGAAGATCCTCTTTTTCAAACAAAGATAATTTTTGACTGATGGATCTGGTTTTAAGGAAGGCAATGGGGGGTGCTAAGCAGCAGGTTAACAGGGAGGTCAGCTGGAGACTGCCAGGCCTGCCAGGAACATGCGATGTGCTGTCACAGCTACTTTGCATGTGAGGCATAATCAAGACCATGGCCCCATCAGGGGGAGCTTGGAGTCAGTCCAGCTGGGTGTCAAAGAGGGCACTGGGACTGCCAGCATCAACCCTCCCCTTCTAAGTTGTCTTGTGCCATATGCACTTAATGACAGACTCATTTTCACAGCACAGCCAAGAGGAGGATGAAATCAAATATCTAAGATACCTTCCACTGTGCCATCCTTTCCCATATAAACTCTATACACCACGTATGCTCTCCTTCATCATTTGCATCTCCTATGGTTCTGCTCAACCTAATACGTATAGAGTCTCAAACAGAGTTAAATCAAACAAGGCTTGATGGGAACAGAAGTCTTTGTTTAGGATAATGAACAGACAAAGAAAAAAAAAGTAAGAAAGAAAGAAAGAAAGAAAGACGCTGTGATATAGAGCTGTTCATTGAACAGGCCTGCAGGGAGATACTTCTTGCAAGTTTAAGTCAAAACTTGCTATCATAAATCAAATTGGTTGAGATTAAAACTATATGTTTTGAGTGTCGGACTAGCATATGTACAAGGTTCTTGCTGTTTGCATCTTGCTGATGCATGAGGTAGCAAAGGTAAACCTAATGGTTTAAGAACTGTGACATCTCTCTTTCCAATTTCTAAAGTTTCACCTTAGGAGATATAGCAGGTCTGTCTACTGCTCAGCACAGCAGTACCTGAGCAGAAAAGGTCCAGATGAGAGTAAGCTTGGAACAGGCAATAGCTGTCCTATTTGTGGGAGAGTTCACTCTCACTGTGTGCTTTGGAAGGAGTCAAACTCCAAATTAAGGATGCTCGCAAACCTCAAGGAGACACTTCCCTTCACCTTACTGGGAAGTGTGTGGAAAGAAGTGGAAGCCATGTGCTTGGCAACTTGGTGGAGATAGAAACTAAACTCCCTTTCACATTTCAGCTTTTCACTCAAGAGCTTCACAAGTAATTGAAAAGTCTTACAATAAAAAAAAAAAAAACACAACAGAAATTTCACAGGTGGGAGAACTGAAGCACAACATACCAACAGCAGAGCCAGGAAAAGAACTTGGAAAAATCATCCATAATCTTTTCTCTATTCCCTGACGAATTTGCTGTACTTTCACCCATCTCCAGATTCATTTGCTATCTATACCTGAGTCACTTTCCATACAATCTCTTAGTGAAGCTAAAGTCTGCCTTTCTACCACAATATTTCAATAAACAGCTAGGTAGGTCCTGATAAAGAGAGAGACCACCATGCACAGCCAGGGAGAGCGAGGACCCTGGGAGACGCTGCAGAATAGCCTGAGTTTCACACTTTTGACTGATGCTGTTTGAGGGATGTTCTATTAGAATAAATATCCTTATTCTGTTAGAGAAAAGGACTGTTTCTTACTAATCAACCTGTGCCAGACCCAAGTTTCATCAACACAATAGCTACCTGCAGGCTGACTTACAATTTAGCACATGATTACCTATTGCCAGCAAATCCTCAATCTTCACAGTCCAGGCAGTCAGTGCCGAGAAATATTAAAAATATCACTTACTGCATATAGCGGAGGAAGAAGGGAACTGGGGGAAGGAAGTGGGAGAAGAAAAGAGCAATATATTGAAGAGGGAAAAAAAAGGAAGGTAAAAAAAATGAAAAAATATAGAAGCAGAAAAAGGACACAAGAAGGAACAGCAGGAAGAAGTTAGAACAGGGGTCCAGAAGTGGAAAAAGGGCAGCTGCAGAAGGAGGATAGAAGTTTTAAAAAGTTGAAAAAAAATTGGTTTTTTTTTTTCCTCCAAAAGCAAACTTGTCATGCAACGTGGCTGCAGCAAAATTTACGTACACTCCTTGCCGCCTCCTGCTAAAACTAGTTCAAGATTTTTTAGTAGAACTGCCAAAATGGAAATTCAAAAGGCAAGATAAAGTAGATCGGGGATGCTGAGTCAGCACACGAGCTTGAGCGTGCCACCCTTATCCCTTCCCATCCCATGAGGGCATCGGAGTGACAATAGCAGCAGTGATGCCCGATGGGAAGGTATGTCTATGGAAAGGGCTACCACCCCTCACAACCAGCCTCCTGCTTCAGAGCTGCAGCCAAAGCCAGGCTGCTCAGCTGTCACAAAACATTTGGTGGTAGAAACCTGCAGTTCAGGTAGCGCATGGCACCCCAGCACCTAATTCCTCTCCTTTGCAGTACAGGCAAAGGCGGCAGTGGGGCTACTCTGTGTTACCACTCTCTCTGGGCTACGACTTGCAAGCCCCTGCCTCCTTGAGCTTTCCTGGCTGCTGCTACCATCATTACATGGTGCGTAACACTGGGACTGTGAATTCCTGCTTGGACTCTGTCTTCTCTCTGCCTCTTTTTGCATCGTGGCTTCACTTTCCTAATGACCAAGTTCTTTCCACTTGGTTTGTTTTTTCTCCCAGCTTTCCGTTTCTGCTTTGCTTTATTTGCATCCTTCATCTGCAATTACAACTCTCTATTACTAGATCATCTAAAAATATTCCTATTTATTATAATTATACTAAATGCCTTCTTCTGCAGTCTCAATATTCTGAAAGGAAAATAGTTTTCACTAATACTGAACCTGAATTCCTTGTTCAGGAAGGAGAGTTCACGTTTTCCTTTCTCCCTGGTAATCCACTCTCTCTTTATGGGATCCCTTTACTGCCCTGCAGTTAAGTTTCCCTTAGGTTCTCTTTATTCCACACTGAACACCAACTTTAGTCTGAATACATGCCCTACTCTTTAACCTACCTTTATATTTTCCAAATTTTAGGTTCCTTATTACATGTACATGCTGAGAAAGGAGGCAGTGCTGGGGACATGTCACAGAGCTCTCGAATCAAACTTCAGATGTGCTTTAAAGGCACATTTTACAAGCGCCTCTCCTACCCTCCTGCATACAAGTCACTGGTTTTATTCATCAGTATAACTTCAGGCATTTCTAATGTGCCTCGTTCTGTGCTATCTAGGTATTGATATTGCATTATATAACAGTAAATATTAGTAGAAGTACTTAAAGCTTATTCAACCTCTGTAGAAGGGTCACCATAGGACATGGAGACTGGAATCCAAACCATGCCTGCTGTGACACTACAGGGATTAAATTTAGCCCTGTCTGTACATACAAGGGATACCACGTTTTGATGTTCAGTTCACCATCAAGATATGAGATCACAATTAAATCAAAATTGCAGCCTGTCACTATCAAAAGCACGGTTGCTAGCAACTAATAAACCACACTTTTGGCATCACTTCACTGAATCACCTAAAAGGGCATATGCATTCACCCCTTTGGAATCAGAATGACCACATAAAAATTCAGATGCTTAGGTTAAACCTACCTTAAATTCACTATCTACAACTGTGAAATAATATATATCATTTTTCCTCCATTTCTGAGAAATCAAGAGATGACTTCTAGCGAGATAAATACTTTGAAACTCTGGTCATGCAAATCTGCAGCAATAATGAAAAAACAGGAAAGCCAAAACCAAATCACGACTACCTTAATCTGCAGTTGGGGTCAGTACTGCCTCCTGAAGACTTATGCATCCTTAGACTTGTGAGGAATGTACTGATGAGAGGTATTAAAAATTTTGGTTTACTGCACAAGTCATGGCCATTTGTTGTGTTGGTTTGGTTTTTTTTTTTTACTGTAATGCATAAGGAGGACTTTTGGAAAGTCATGATCCCATCCAGGACTTCAAAAACTGCATGTGTGCCATGGGAGCTGAAGCAGAATCTTCATTAACTGTTGGCAGTAATTCAGACCCTCTGACACACAGCTGAGCACAACCTTCTCAGTTGAGTTAGGATGGTGATAACATGCATACCAGCAAAACACTTCAAAAGTCTCTCCGAACTTCATCAGAGCCCCTCTCTGTTCTGTGAAATTGGATCACAACGTAATGAAGTAGACTTCTTGAGAAAATTTAAGCCACCTCCTAGTTCCATGCAAGATTCAATAACAATCCTCTTTTTGTGAGAGAGAGGGAGATCTCAGCATTTCTAATCTGAGGACTGTGTGCATCAGAAGAAAAAAAAAAAAAACCAAAACCAACAATGACAATAAAATCGCATGTAATTAATAAATCCCAGCTTTGGATTAATTTTTTTTTTTTTTTTAGTCAAAGCATAGTTCAGTTCTAATTTTCTTGTAGCCAGACCATACATCTCTAAGAAAATATTTGCTCAGTTGAGTTGTGTGTTTGCACTTTTATGGACTCTAACATGAATGAACATGAGTTAAGAGGTGAACTGGTAGTTCAACTGATTATTTTCCTCTTCGTTACATTATCAGTTTAAAAATGCCTTTGCATGAATGGTTTCACTGGTTAAGTAATCTATCATCTATTTGCTTTACACTGAATTAGAATACAGAAATTTCATTCTTCTCTATTTTCTCTTATTAAGCTAATTGAGTTAAACGTATCCCAGAAGCACTACACCCCATTAGTATCACTGACTGCAAAGCTGAGGCTGCGGCTGTATTTTGGCAACTTATTAATAAGAATACTGAGCAGAGACACTGGCTTTCTGTCTCTCTCCTCTCAGTTGTTTGGCTTACATGTTGGAGTAAAAGAAATTGTCTGAACAGGAAGATGTTGGGAGTTTTTCGAACTTTTCAGCAAGAAAAGTTTCTTGTTAATTTTACTTGTTGGATATAAAATGCTCCCATTTCATTTGCATGCCTGTTTTGGGGTCTGTACAAGATTCAGATTCATTATCTTGTTTTATCAAGCACGTAATAAATAATCACAACTAATTTGGAACCTTCCATTTGTTTACGTTGTTTATCTCTACAGCTGTACTTAACACAGTTTTTCTCACTCTCCTTTTTTCCTGTTTGTTGTACTCTTATTGTTGTTTTCTTATATTTGACCAGAAGTTCCTAAGGGTGTAAGTCATGCTGTCATATAAATTCATACAACATGTAATACATCAAGACACTGATGCTGAGAGAGGAATTTGGGAGTGACCAAAAAAAGACCTGATAAACAAGTAGTAAATTGAATTAAAAATTCTTTGTCATTTTGTGCCCTATTTTCTGTGCACTGGTATGCATCTGAGCATGTTTCTCTTAGATGTGGTCGAAGCAGAAACTGTTGCATATGTATACCTGAGGGTTCCACTAGGACCCAAGAGTCCCCATAAAGGTAAGTTGTTTTCTCATCTGCTTATTAATGATTTTGGCACTGGGAGAGGAAAAATATAAAATAATAATAATAAAAAATAAAATACTTTCCTGGGCAATTTATTATAGCTATCTGTATTTGTGGTAATGCCTGAATATCTAGCAGTTGCCTTCCAGGAGGGTACAAGTGCAAGAAAGACATCCACATTGGGACAAAGAAGAAAAAAGCAAAAGATCAGATCCAATTTATAAACTTCCATTTTCCAACGCACTTACAATCATTTTCTGTTTCTTTACGTGACCTCTGGCTTACTGGGCCCTCAATCTACTGTAGAGACCTTTATAACTTCAACCATGGATTTTTTTGTGATCGTTCCAGAGATAGCTAGATGAGGTACACCCAAGAGTCAAGGAAGGCAAAACCAAATCAAATTAACATGGAGAAAATAAAAATAATACAAATTTTCTCCCCAAAATAAAATAGGAGACAAGGATATGCATACTATTGTCAGGTGATGTGCAGAATCTACAGAGACTATGTAGAAGAGTACGTACATGTTTATCTCTTTCCTAGTGCAGTTTCACACTTGAAGCAAGTCAGTCACTCCATCTGCTCTAAGAAGATTCAAAGCTCAAGGCCATGGGTTAAACCATTCTCCTTCCACTGAAAATTCTGTTTACAATAAGTCCTCCCAGCATTTCTCCCGGAATTAATTTCAGGAAGCAAAAAGTTCAAACTCCATCAATTTGTTACTATTTTATTTTTCTTTCCCTCTAGCTGAAGGCTCATTGCTATTTCAAAGCATCATGGCAAGCTGAAAGGTTTGCTCTAGTGACCATCTTGCAAAACTAGCAGAGTGGAGACCTCATTGAGAAACAGCAGCACCAAGTCAAGCAGGACATTCCGGAGAGAGCTCCCCTTAGTCACGTTACAGTAATGGGATTTTCCCATGACCTTCAAGATGCCACTTCAGCTCCCTCCAAAGAGATTTCAGCAGCCTCTCTGCTATTAAGACATTCCTTCATTTGTCAACAGAAAGCTGCTCAATCGCTACCCTGAGCAAATTTACATAGAAATTACCAATGATACTCTGCACACAGTTAGGAGAATTACAGCAGAGCCACCCAGGAGAAATACTCTGGGATACACAGCCTATAAACAGAGTCACTGCTGAAAGGGAGGGAGGAAAACGTTACGGGGAAAATGCACTGGACTTGCAGAACTGTTAACATGTGTGCATTCAGTGCTATGAGCTCTGTTTGGGCTCTGAGTATACTAGTCCCACCAAAACCTTCCCATGGTACGAAGAAGATAATGCTAGCATTTCCTTCCTACCTGCCGAGTATTTCCAAGTTCCCTTTGCAGATCTGTCCCATGCAGTTTTATTGTTATGTGAAGCCTGCAGAAGAGAGGGCAAATTGCTACCCCATCCTGATAAAGGATGCCTGGCTTTTCAGCCTGGCACTCTGACCTTTATCATCCTCTCGTCCCTGACAGAGAAGCCTTGCTGCCACCCTCCAAGCTCCTCCTTGAGGAGAGCACTCTCTTCTAGTCACACTCCTCAGCCCGTCCATCTACACTCAGTCTTCCCAGGGCCCTTCCCCTTTCCTCACCCCTGGAGAGAGGACCTGATTTGCTTGAAACTGCCCTTTTTTTCATTTTGTGATCTCCTTTCTAGAGCTCTTGAACAGATTACAGTGGACTTTTATTGGCAAAATTAGAGCTGTGCAATCTGTGCATAATTCTTTTGTCAAGCACTAGTTGTGGTAGTATCCAGCCTCCAAAGCCTTGTATGAGGGCTCAGGCACTCAGCTGATGAAATACAAATCTGCCATGGTTGCTAGCCTTGACCAGGAACACAGCTAAGGACACAGAGCATTTCTTTCAATGGCAGCATTTTTCCAGAGCTGCCCTTTGACCAAGCAAGTCTCCTACAGCAATCAACAGCCTCAACACAAGGTCTGAGCCTTATAAAACCTAAAAAAAAAAAATAAAATTCCAGAGACCTAAAAGCAATCATGTCTAAGGAACAGTAAAAGTACTGGGCCCTGTCTACCCAAAGAGGACCACTTGGGGAACCAAAGAAAGGAGTGGGCACTAAAGGACACCAAGAGGCAAGTCCACATTTCCTCAGCCACCACACTGCCACAGAGACTGCTGGATCAGTTAAGGGCAAATAAAGAGGAATCAAGCAGCAAAAAAACTGTCTGAAAACTGGTTTCACCTATGTAAGTATGTAGATACATGCAGGTGCATTTGTGTGTGTGCACATGCAAGAGAAAAAAAGGTAAGTATTCAGCAGGGCATGGGGTATCTGATGCTTACTATGTGGTCTTGACATGAAATGACTGTACAGAGTAGAAGAAAAATCCCATTTCAAATAATGATCAAAGCCATCACAGGGGAATGAGTAGCTTCCACTTCTTAAAGCAAACAGCCAGCTAATATTTATTCCACAGTATAGACAAAACTCTGCCTTCTGTCAAGGGGAAGGGAATAAATTGTTTTCCCATAATGGTGTTTTCTTTTCAATCAATTTCCCTTCAAGCTTGATTTAAGATGAGGCCATGTCAGAACCTCAGGCAAATGAAGGAAACCTAAGACACTCCCCCATCAAAGGTGAAAATGATGATGCAGGCAGACTTACAGAGTTCAACCTAAACACCAGTGCCACACGCAGGTACAGTCACGTGCCTCTCTCCCTCCTCCTCTTCATATAAAAGGTTTGCAGCAAGAATGCAACGAAGGGCCAGCAACAACAACAAGGAAAGAGTTCAGAGCACAGGGAATAATAGCAATGGATTTACGTTGGAGTAAATGTTGCATTACTTAGGGCATAGAAGTACAATGCACTAGAGAACCTGTTGTTACAGGTCCTTTTGCTACATACATGGTGGATGACAAGCTGACCATGAGCCAGCAGTGTGCCCTTGTTGCCAAGAAGGCCAATGGTATCCTGGGGTGCATTAAGAGGACTGTGGCCAGCAGGTCGAGGGAGGTTATCCTCCCCCTCTACTCTGTC
>BOSO01014133.1:0-22263 GCA_018403395.1 Gorsachius goisagi | reverse complement strand
GCCACACCTTGAATCCTGTGTTCAGTTTTGGGCCCCTCACTACAAGAAAGATGTTGCATTGCTGGAACAATCCCAGAGGAGAGCAACAAAGCTGGTGAGGGGTCTGGAGCACAAGTCTTACAAGGAAGGTAAGTCTTACAAGCTGAGGGAACTGGGGTTGTTTAGCTTGTAATAGAAGAGGCTGAGGGAAGAAGACCTTATCACTGTTTACATCTACCTGAAAGGAGGTTGTAGTGAGGTGGGGGTTGGTCTCTTCTCCCTGGTAATGGGCAATAGGACAAGGGGGAATGGTCTGAAGTTGCGCCAGGGCAAGTTTAGGTTAGACATTAGGAAAAAATTTTCCAACAAAAGGGTTGTCAAGCATTGGAACAGGTTGCCCAGGGAAGTGGTGGAGTCCATCTCTGGAGGTATTTAAAAGATGGGTAGACAAGGTGCTTAGAAACATGGTTTAGTGGTGGGATGGCAGTGTTATGTTAACAGTTGGACTTGATGATCTTAAAGGTCTTTTCCAACCTAAATGATTCTATGATTCTATGTAATACGACTCCTTCCTTATTCAAGAAGATCACTGAAATAAGTTTTGACCAATGATTCATGGTCATGTTTAAAAATACTCTAGTAATTTCCAGCCAGATTCACTGAGCATAAACGGTAAAGGGCACAGATAAGCTGGCTTTGACCAGGACTTTTGGAAGACATAGTGGAAAAAATAATGAATTGTCATGGTCTACTCATATTTCCCGTAATCAGAAACCACACTGATGCTAAGAAGAAAAAGTCTACTTTACACAGATTAATAGAAGATAAAAACTTCATAGCTGCTCATATTCATTAGATTCCAACAAATATTACTAGGTTGTCATGTCTACTTGCCTGCATTAATATTTAATAGGTCTTCTTTCTAGAACCTATCCTAGCAACTGGTATATTTTTCTTTTGAGGGGATCATATTGACAAAGCAGAGACATAGACAGATATATTTACTGAGAATATGTAATTTAAGTGTGAACATTTCTAATTGAAAAGATGTCTTCAAAATCTTTTCAGAGCTCCATTAGTGTGAAATGGGCATTGGTATAATCCTTGAGGGATGATATTTTAATTTTGATTGGAACAGGAAATGCAATTTAATGATGTCTCTAAGGACAGAAAGATTTGGGCTCCAGGCAGAAATATAAAGAACATACGGATTTTTGAATGCATGAACTGCAGAGGTAATACATTCTGTTCTTGTTCCCTCTGGACTTATGTCTTTGATAAAAGTGTACTTGTTGCATAGATGTAGAAGGATAAAGACTATAGACATCACCTGCTGTTCTCCTGCTGTGTGTTCATGTACTACTTTGCCTTCATAGAAACAATCACTTTACCAGAGGGACGGGTTTTTTTAAATTATTACCAGTTTTGAAATTTTACCTCTTAGGAATTTAAATATTATGATTTTTTAAACTACTGTTTGCCGTGATATCTGAAATCTCCTTTAATTCTCTGGTACAAATATATTGCAATTGTTTTATTTTGCTGAAATCTTAATTTCTCAGCTACAAAGAACACTTGGACCAGCTAATGTGAGTGGCCAGCTTAATACACAAAAATTCTTGCCTATTATTTTTATTTAGGTATTAATGAGATCTCGGGTTGTTTTTTGCATGTATCCATTTTTTATTTAATTTTCTTTTTAAACCAAAATAAGATTTATTTTCTTAATTATTTTGAATCATATACTTCCCCATTAAGAGCTGGCCACCAAGAAAGCATCATGCCAGTTTTTCTTACCCTGGTATTTAATCTTTTTATATACATGTATATTTATATGACCATAATTTGTGCTGGAGTAGAAGTTGCACAAAAATACAATTCAAATGTTTGAAAGTTTTTTTATAATTTTTTATTTAGAGCCACAAAAACTGCAGGCATAGAGCTTGCATGTTTTGATACATTTTTTTTTAGTTTTGAATGAAGCAGCTTTGAGATTTATTTTGGTTGTCATCCTGCCAAAGGCAATCTATTTTGTTTAATATCTTGCTGAAGAATGGAATGACAACAAGTATTGGAATCAAGTATTAGACATGATACATACTGTAGCAAGGAGTATTCCTCAGGCAACATTAATGACCCAATAATGTTGTAAAGTACAAAACTTAAGATTAATTTTCTTTAGAATATATAATGATTATTTTTTTGTCCATTTCCAATAACCACTCAAGAAATTATGCTAAAGGTCTTTTTCTGAGCCTTCATAAGACTGCAGTTCCACAAAGAAGTACTCCTCAGAGAGTGCTTGCATATAAATCATCATCATCTGAAGACAGAATACGCTCAATATCTGTTAGAACTGAGAATCTTGGTATAACTCTGAAGCACTGAATTGCTGGACATTTACTCCTTGGAATCCATAGTAGTTATTTCTTGAATAAGGATGTGTTTTGGAGGAATGTGGTTAGTGAGCTAATGACATAAGCAAACCACTCAGAACGAGGCATTTTTTAGCACTGCTGAAATGTGGTAAATGGCAAATGAAATAAATATGAAAATTATTTTTTTGAACACATAAAAAAAATTTACTTTCTCTGTAAATGGCAAAATGCTAGTCTCATGTAAGTACTATAACATCCTTTAAAGCAAGCACAAGGACTGACAACTTATTTCCTTGACTAGCCTTTACTTAATTTTTTTTTTTTCTCCCCAAATCAGTGTGCTGCTGCTTGGAAGCCTGTGCTATTATATACTGGTGAATAGCTATGGTAATAGGCCCTGAGTCCCTTAGGATCCAACAGAGAGAATAGTGTCTGCTGAAGTAGGCTAATGTTCCTTGGAAGATCCCTCCCCTTTTTTTCCCCCACAGACTCTCACAGCCCTAGTTTCTAAACTGTGTCCAAAGGTCTCCCCTGAGCCTTCAAAAATCCCAGGAGAACAATGGCAGCTGAGTCCCAAAGTACTAGCATTGTTTCTTGATCCTTCCTTAAAACTATCACTGATTTTTGTCTTCTCTAAAGAAGCAGTAACTGTAAAACACCTGGATTAAGTCCACTGCAAGTGCACTAGTTTTCATCTTAGTCTTTGTAAGGAATGACCCTTTGGAGTACCTGCCTCACAGGTGTCACTACAGGCATGTCAGTAGTACTCATTCATCTCCTGCAGTGGAGTGATTCATCTCCTACTGTGGGTGATTCTGACCAGATATTCACAGAATGTTCTGATGTTATTAAAAGTATAAAAGAAGAAAGAAAAACAGGAAAAAAAAAAAAAAAAAAGAAAAAAAGAGTAAAGCAGAGAGTCTCTATATGGACAAATATTGTGCCCTTAACAATTAAGCACAACTTTAACATAATTTCTGCAGCATCTAGACTAAAACTGGAGAGCGAATGTGTTTCCAAGCATTGTAGTTTCATGCACTTTCAAGATAAAGAATCAGTCCAGAAAGTATAACTTTCTGTTAGCTAGTAATGTTGCATACAGAAAGGATTTGTCTTAAATAGCACTTTAATTATCAGAAGTTCAAATGCACAAATATACCTCATATTCCATATACAAAAGTCTCCTGTGCCTCTAAATCCACATCCAGTTTGTCCAGAGCATGTTTTTCTAAGAATCATTGGAATCCAAGGACCTCAGGGAAACCCATAAATCATTTGGGAGAAACAAAGCTGTAGGCAAAGGCAAATTATTTAACAGTATTTCAGAATGATAAATATGAGGACATTATTGAAAATGACATATGTAGTAACTAGGGTCTTCCACAGACGTAGAAAGAAACCTCCCTGGTTGAGTCTGAGAAATAATGTATATCTTAATGGATGAATTCAGGATATAGAAGGTGACTGTTTCAGAATGGGACCACAAATGCCAGAATACACAATGAGGTACAATCTAAAAGAAATACTCCACTCAGGAGCATGCCTTATATAGAGGTGACAGTATATGAACTCCAGGTACATATGGAGTTTTGATTGTTGCAGTTTCCACTCCAAGGTCTCTCCCTGTGGTTAGGTATCTTCCTGCTTCCCTTACACCTTTTTTCAGGCAGTTTCCTTCTTCAAGTCTAAAGTCTCCAATTCCTTCCTTACTCTTTAATTCAGCTCATGGTTATTCTTCCATTTAACATGTTCAGTTTGTGTTTTCAATCCACATACACGCTCTTTACACTTGCATTCTTCTCTTAACAGGTAAGGTGGTGTTATCCAGATTATTTTCCAAGGATGGGCCCTGCAGGTGCCAATATACTGGTGGAAGGAATGTCTCACCAATGGCAGAACATTTTCCTGAAAATAGAGTCAGTTTCTTGTAAGAACTAGACAGAGAATATTTCTTGCAAAGAAAATGCACAACTTCTATGGCTATGGATGTAGAAATCCTGGTTTCAACCTTTTTCCTTGCCTTCTGCGAAAAGTGACCAGGAAGCAGGGAGTTGTTTATTTCTTAGCAGGAGATCTTTGAGACAGCTTCACTTTGTATAAAACAAATCTTTTTTGAAAGAAAAAGATATTTCACAGAATTTCCTGCCCAGCAACACCTGCTCTCAGGAGGCAGACTTTTATACTAAACAGTCTAGTGCAATAAATTTTGGCTACATTTTTGTAACATGGTCCTTATTTACATCACAGCAGTCAGCTCTCCTGATAAAGATAGGTCTACTCATAAAGCGTATGTATCTTACATACCTGTAATGAGCTGGGTGTTATAAGCACCTGACAGTAGAACGGGCTGACTGTCCAGAATATGGGAGTCTCAAAGAATACATGCAAATAATTGTTACATCTCTGCTTCCCTTGTTCCAACTTCCCTTACTGAAATAAGTACTCTAAGTAATAACTATGAAGGCTCAGTGCTGTACGTAAGCATTCACTAAGTAAAGCATGAGTTTTATTTTAGTTTGGGGTAACTTTGTTGAGTGGGTCAGTTTGCTAACGGCCTTCATACAGAGCAGATCTAAAAGAAAAAAATAAATCTAAAATGAAACCAAATATGAAAATGTTCATGGCTTCAAATACTGTCGGTGTAAAGGCTTTGACTTCATACACACAAGTGTGCACATAGAAGAAACTAAATGGAAGAGCAGTAACAACAACAGGAACAGAATGGGAAGACCGCCTTAGGCAGCACTGATGTATGGCCAAGTGGGAAAAGTAATTAAATTAATAAATTTAATTTAGAATGCTAATGAAGAGTCAGGAGGGGAAAGCAAACCTGTTTGCACAAACATAACTTTTCTTGAATCTCCGTTTCACCAGAAAAAAACCCCTGATGACACCATCACATTTATTTCTTTTGAGACCCCAGTGTTTGTTTACAGGCTTGGATTATTTTTCTAACTTTATAATTATTGGTCAGTTTAGTTTGGTATTGGTCCTAAATATACACATCTGATTTCACAATGTATGTACCGATGAGAACTAGGCTGCTGATTTCAACTCAGTAGGGCTATGTATATACTGAAGGCAAAATATATTGAATTGTATTTATGCAGATGACTGTGCCATTATTGTTTGGAAATAAATCAGTACTAATTTCTCATATTCAGCTTCCCTACAATGACAGCTAGATACCAGGTTTTATTATTCTTCTGATTTTTTATTCTTGTAATATAACTCTAAAACTGTGTTTTTACATGCCAAATGAGAGAAAGGAGTATTAGAGGAATAACAATCAGTTGCACTGATCAGTACAACTTTCTTAACCTGCAAAAAAACCCCAACAGCATTTTAAACCATCCTGCAACACAGAAGATGGTTATTCAGGAAGTACTGACTCCATCTCTCTTAATTATAGAAGTTTAAATAAGATAAACTCTGAATCTCAGGTACCTAGACATAAAAAGAGGACGTGGAAATACTTGGCTGAAGAAAAACCCTTCTGGCTTTAGCTCTGTTGTATTTATACCATTGAATGTTCCTTTAATTCATTCTTTAAAAAGTGCTCAATATTTTACCACAGCTGTAAAAGTAATTTGACTTCAGCTGTTCCAAATGCACACAAAAGCCTGCCAGGAATATAGCACCATTAAGTAGCATGTCATTCTATATGTAACATCTTCAAGAAACCATTATGCTGGGTTGACCTTGGCTGGATGCCAGGTGCCCACCAAAGCCACTCTATCACTCTCTCTGCCTCAGCTGAACAGGGCAGAGAAAAATATATCAAAAAGCTTGTGGGTCGAGATAAGGATAGGGAGAGATCACTTGCCAATTACTGTCACAGGCGAAACAGACTCGACTTGGGGCAATCAGTTGAGATTGTTACCAATCAAATTAGAGTAAGATAATGAGAAATAAAAACTGATTCTTAAAACATCTTCGCTCCACCCCTCACTTCCTCCCAGGTTTAACTTTACTCCCAATTTGTTTCTCCAGCTCCTCCCCACGAGTGGTGCAGGGGGACAGGGAATGGGGATTGGGGTCAGTTCATCACACGCTGTCTCTGCCACTCCTTCCTCCTCAGGGGAGGACTCCTCACACTCTGCGGCTTCTCCAGCCTGGGGTGCCTCCCATGGCAGACAGTCCTCCATGAGCTTCTCCAACACAGGTCTTTCCAACGGGCTGCAGTTCTTCATGGACTGCTCCAGCATGGGTCCCTTCCACAGGGTGCAGTACTTCAGGAACAGACGGCTCCAGCGTGGGTCCCCCATGGGGTCACCAGCCCTGCCAAGAAACCTGCTCCAGCCTGGGCTCCTCTGTCCATAGGTCCACAGGTCCTGCCAGAAGCCTGCTCCAGCACGGGCTTCCCACAGGGTCACAGCCTGCTTTGGGTGCATCCACCTGCTCTGGCATGGGGTCCTCCATGGCTGCAGGTAGATATCTGCTCCACCGTGGACCTCCCTGGGCTTCAGGGGGACAGCCTGCCCCACCATGGGCTGCACCAGGGCCTGCAGGGGAGTCTCTGCTCTGGTGCCTGGAGCACCTCTTGCCCTCCTGCTGCACTGGCCTGGGGGGTTGCAGGGCTGCTCCTCTCACATGTTTTCACTCCTCTCTTCAGCTGAAAACTGACAGGTATTTTTCTTCTTTTTTTCCCTTTTCTTAAACATGTTATCACAGAGGGGTTGCTACTGCTGCTGATAGGCTCAGCCTTGGCCAGAGGTGGATCCATCTTGGAACTGACTGCCACTGGCTCTATTGGATATAGGGAAAGCTTCTAGCAGCTTCTCACAGAAGCTTCCCCTGTAGCCCCCACTGCTACCAAAATCTTGCCATGCAAAACCAGTGCAACTATATACTCTTGGGTTTACAGATAAGAGTTTAAATTTGGCAGAACCCCCAACTCTGGTTTGTTGAGTATCAGGCCCTTGATGTAAATAAGATCAAATTCTTGCTGTTGTTGGTCTACCATCAAAATAACAGTACATAGAACATAGGTACATTAATCAAGATTAATTTTATTAATTCATATTGGATTGTGGATTAAAATACCAAAATCCTTCTCTGTTGTAGGTCTTGACAAGTGTAAAGTACTTGTTGCTGTCAGTAAAGTAATTGTTGCTATCAGTTATTTTGCAAATTCACTTCACTGTGAGAATTAGGAATTTTTGCATATTTACAAATTATCTGCCAAGAAAATAGTTATTTTCCTTCAGTATCCTTGATTCTATCTAATCAGTTCCTTGTAAGGAAATGCCTTTTATTTTTCCAAGTCCTGTTGGGTAAAAAATGTCTCCAAAGTAATAAAATGTGAGCCCTGGGTTACTGCTGAACTTTATTGAGTGAAAGGCTTTTAATCAAGAATGCATTTTGCTCAGTTCTGTCAAGAGAGCAGCTACATACTAGCTCCAGCATGTAGTATACCTACTACACATTTGGGCATATAAATCAGGTTGGGAATATAATTTACAGCCTATGTAGAAACGAGTTCTTGTCTGTTTGCCCAACTGGGTGAATGTTGGCTATCTTGTGAATCTGTTTTTGTCTCTGGAAGACTCTTAGAGTCACCACCTGATTTTGCCTTTTTTAAAACTAACATATCCTGGCAATAATGCACAGCTAGAAAACCATGTCTAGGTTGAACATGAAAGAAAAGAACATTTGCTTTTTTGGACAGTCACTGGGAGATTTGGAAGCAGGAGTCACTGCACTGGAGCCCCAAATAATGCACCATCTTGATGGTGGAGGACAAGCATGTCCTATTTTACCAAATTGTTACAAGTGCTTTTAGCAACTCTCAACAACATGAATCCCAGATAGGTATTTTTGTTGCTGGCTATAGGAAGCAAAATGATTGTAATCACAATGGCTTCATTGATCTGAATGTCAGTGATATTTTAATGACAGTGGATACCAAAACATCTTGTACCTATACTGAATGAAGTAGGTAAGAAGGCTACTTCAGACAAGAATCCATACTGACTACCTGTAAGCCACAGGCAGCTGTTAACAAAGAGCTCTAAAAGGCTCATGCACCTCTTGTCTCAGTCAAATGCATACCTTACAGATTGTTTAAGGGGTGTTTTTATTTTCTCTCTTTTTTTTTTTTAAAGTGTTTTTAAGCAGTCTGACAGTGCCATTAATGCTGAAATTATATTGTGTGCAGTTGCAAGGTATTTCTTAAATGCACTACTCCACTAACCTGGGACATCATCATCTTTCTGTTAAAAAGTGTGTATTTCGTGTTAAAAACCCATTATGTTCTTACATAAATCTTTTGGTGTAATAACAATGGTTATCTTTTCTTTGGCTTTGAGCCCTTAATTTCTCTAACAGATTATTAATAGAACTGCAAAATCATATACCTCTACAGAGAAAAAAATTGAAAGCAGTGTGTTGGTGACTTTGCAGTAAGTGTACAATGGAGCTATAATAAAATCTATCACCTCAGTCTGCAGCCAAGATACTTTGTATTATCACTGCAATAAGAAAAGAGGCAAAGACAGTTGCTATGATGTGAGAGCACAAAAATCAGCCTGTGTTTTCAGACAGTGTACTGTTTTTGAAATATCATCTCAAATAAGTGATCCATAGAGTATTTTCTGGTGGTTTGTGCAATGTTATCTCATTATAAGATGCTGGCATGCTTCCTGGATTTCAGCTGCTGAACTGCATTTTAAGATAGCTTAAGCAATGTAGAATCCTTGCTTAATATTTCTTTTCATGGTAAAAATTGCTTAGCTGTTTTGAAGTTGCAAATAGGAAAAGGAGTGTGCATCAAGTAGTCTCCCTTTTGGGACTGAACTGTCAAAAAGATCCCTTGCAGTTCACAACTACCATATTTATAGCACTTAAACTTTTTCTTTCTTATTTAAAAAAAAAATGTTCACCTCATCCATTTTGATGTCTTCTTTATGAAATGGTCTATTCCACCAAAATTAAAGTGTTTAAAATGCTTTTTTTTCTCCCTGAGTACAGAAGCTTCAGAAAAGGTTATTGGCAAAATGCTTTAAGAAATAAATTACCTGGATCACTATGTAATAGCTATCAGACTTGTTAACAGGATAAATGATTCATCCCAATACACACCATTTCTATCAGTTTATGAGTACGCTTTGGAAAGAGTTCTTACTGACTTCTAATTCTATAGTTGTTGCAGTAGAGGTTTTTCCCAGATACAGTGTTAACTATTCTTGGGAGCTAGGAACTTCTGCACCCACATTTTAGCTCTGTTAGTGGTTATGTCATTTATTTTGAAAGTCAGCATGCAGAAGCTTAGCTGGCAATATATAATATATGACTGCAGCCTTTTGGCCACTGAGCACTGGTCATAGTATGTTTTCAGCCCAAACAGTTTTGTTTCTTTGGATTCTGTGTGTTCACTACGTCTCCTGGAGTAATGTTCATCCCAAAGTTCAAGTATTTACAGAATGCAACTATTTCTTATGGCAAAGTGTTGGAACACTGCACCTAAATTCAATTTTCACCAATGTTCTAGTGCTTTCAGGCCAGGGCAAAGTACAACTTCATCCACTTACAAGGAGACTGAACCAGAATGTTGGAAGTGAGCTGTTTTCAGTTCTTGCTGTTAAAATATTCAATGAACCTCATAATGATACCATGGGGTTTAAAATAATGTTAAGGGATAGAAATTTGTTTTCCTTTCTTATTTATTAGTAAATGCATTTCAGTGAAGAATACTGCTTTTCTGCATCTTAATACAACCTAAACCATATAATTCTGGAATTTAATATTTAGCAGGAATAAAGTAAAAGTAATGGCATTGTATCTGTCTTGCTTTAGGACTAAGCACAGTGCCTGTAAATTAATAAAAAGAGGCTAGTCATCCTATTGAGAGCTCTGCACATCTCTCTTAATGTACTAGATGATATGCTATATGCCAGGCAGGGAGGAGATGTGGCATAGGGAGGTTGAGTTCATATGAAAGAGAAGCTTGGCTTCCAGATGTTGACACAGTGAATCAGGTAGCTGGTCCTGAGTTTGGAACCAAATGGCCTTCATTCCCATTATTTTTACACTTTTCAGCAAACTAAGCAGAACAGGCATTAGTTCAGATTATTTTACTTAATGTTTGATCTTTTTAATCTAGATGTGTTTATTTTAGGTTTTGGGTTGCTTTCAGTGTAGCAGCCAGCCATGACAGCTTAGATAAAATCCAAACCATCTGTTAAATCTCTGGTTAAAAAGCCATAGATTAAAAAGCAACTAACAGTAATTCAGAAAAATACAGGTCTGGCCCTCTAAAGGCCATGATAATCTGTGTAGGTTTAAGTGTGTATAGTTTTTTGTTTTTGTTGAAACCTTGAGAGAAAAACTTGTTGTTCATATTCTTCATCCATTGTTTAAAGTCTGCCTCCACTGAATCAGCTTTCACATACAGATTCTATGATTCCACAGGTTATTCTATTTTAGTTGAACTTCATGCTCTCCATTTGGTTTCCTGCCTAGCTCCCTGAGCAAACAAGGCCTATGAAATTGTGTTTAGCTGCCACCATGTCTCACTTTTTGAACGCTTGGCCACCATCAGCCAAATCTGACATAAGGCAAGGGGCTCGATGACGTGAAGTTTCCAAGGTCCGTAGAGAGGGAAATGTGACATTTGGATTGCTGCCCAAAGGTATAGCTCAGCTTAGTCCTGGGGTGCAGCTGAGACGCAGTGTGTGCTGCAGCTACCTTGCCAGGAAGGTAAGGAAGGAGGTGGGAGAAAGGAGAAAAATGACAGGCATCCTTTGGAAACTACCTATTGCTTGTTTCTCTACCCAGGAATCAACCTGCTCCCTAGCATCCCAAATTCTGAAGGTTGCAGTGTGACTATGGTTCAAATGGTGCAACCCAAAGGAAACGAACATGGCAGAATACCAATATATTTTGTCAATACAAATTAACCTATGCCACATTTTAAAATTAATTTAATTAGTTTAATTAATTAAATTAATTAATTACAGTACCTAGCCTCTTTTTACTCACTGAAGACACTACAGTTTCAACATTAATAGTAGGTAGAGAAAATCCTGGCACACAAGTCAAATTCTTTTGTCCCATAAGGAAACAAAACAATTGCCAAAATTGTGTGATGCTATTGTACGATCTTTAAACTACCATATCAAAACACTGTAGTGTTCAGATGGAAATGAAGGCAGATTTGACTCTTCAGTGAGAACATCCTTACCAGCTTATTTGATTACCTATTTCTATTCTTTTAAAAGAAAAAATCAGTTCACATAAAAATAATAATAAAATGTATTTAAGTTTCATATGATTTCTTGTATGAAAATATCATAAGAAAAAGTCTAGATGGGTAGGAAATGAGAAGGGGAATGAGGACTGGAAGTTATTTATATGATAATTTTCCTTTATCTGAAGTATATTTTAATGTAATGAGCATTTGTAAACAGCGACTTGAGATCAGTTCAGAGATATTGAATTATACAAAGTATCACGCCCCAAATTATCCTAAATTATACTTGGAGTAGCACTGAGGACCACAGAGATGAACTGATAGGTTTTTTGTGTAACTTAGAGCACAATTTAATCTATTTTTCTGGAGCAGGAGTATTCATTATAAACACAATTTTCCATAAATCATGTTGGACTTGCAAGCTACATTTATCTGATAGATAGATACAAAATCCCACAGAAAATGGGCTATATTCTCTGAATTACTACTGAGCTACAGTGGTACAGGAAAATAAAATATACAACATTCTGCAAGAGCTTTTCACATGGTAAATGATAGAAATGTATGAGGCATAAAAAAAACATTCTGACCAAGCAAACAGGGTCATGTAGCTCCTAGACTTCAAGTAGCAACCGATGCAAGATTCAGGGTTACAGGTAGCACAGTTAGCTCCAAGGGGGGAGAGAAAAAGGAGGATGATGAATGCTGTCTTCTCACATGTTTATGCTGTATTAAGCATTTGAAGGTATTTAATCACAATGTTGCAATACCAATGTATTGAAGAACCCTTTGCCGTCTCAAAGTCTTTGCAGCTCTAGGAAACTGTGTCAGATATCGGACCTGTATCCCAGACATTGCAGTCAGAGTGTCACTGGTTTGCATCAAATTAGATGCCAAAAGTGTTCTAGAGAAAACTTGTGCCTGAGTTAATTTGCTGCCAAAACTAAGTTTAACTGAAAATCCTTTGATCAATTTTATTGAACTAACTCAGCATCTGAAATGAACGCTTTGTTTCTTTCAGTGGTCTGTGAGAAAATAAAATCGTACAGCATGAAATAGAAGTGCCAGAAGAAAACTCTACATTGTAAAGTGTCGCTTCCAGCAGTACAAGTAGTACAATATAAATACAAAAGTGCATTCATTCACATTGTTAACAGAGAGATTGGGCTCTCAAAATGCAGTTGAGCTTCAGCTTACTGAGAATTGCTTGGCCTGTACAGCCACAACTGGCAAGTCTGCATGTACCAGTATCCTCAAGGAATGTTGTTGCCTTGGGAGGCCAACATGATGCTGGTTTTCAAATGAGTGACACATTCTGTTACATGAGTAGTTTGTGTCCTTCTGTCATGACTGACATCTGCATCAGCTTCCCTCAGTGAGAAAGGGGAAAAAGGAAAAAATGCCTCTGGTACCTTAAAAAATGAGGGCTCTTCACCATGTGGATTAACTTGATTGACAGGCAGGCATCATGATGACAACGGTAAATTTGTGTGACGACAGCCAGGGGAATACCAGTTTTATTTTAATATACGTGATGGCTGCTTCTGTGTGCATATTCATTTTGGCGAGCTATTTGTTACTCGGATAGTCATTAAAGGAGATACACAGGCAAGGGATGGGGAAAAAAGAGATTAAGGTTAACCAAGCAGAAACAGGTAAATTGCAGTTTGGCTACAAGACAGGTAAAGATGGATTTTTTTTTTCTTTATTTGATTTTAAATCTAGGATCTATGCTAGTTCATTCCAAGTCCTCTAAGCTAGGATACAGGAGAAAGGTTTACTGACAAACGATGTCAATGAGGGTTTGTGTGGGGCATGGACCTCATCTGTCCCAACCCTAGCCTGGAAAGTACACGGCAACAAAAAACAGAAGCACTGAGCTGTCAGGTGTAATCTAGGTTAAGTCCAGACATGGTGCAGAGATGCTACAGTTCTGGAGCCCTGTTGGGACTTAGGGATTATTAGTTCAGATGTAATTCTTGAGTTAATGTGCATTTCCTGATTCTAGATCTGATCTGACATGGCATTGCTGTGATCTGTGTGGATTTGCTAGATTCGGATTCTGCAAGATGAAGCACTGAATCTGCAGCAAGTGGTCCATCACTTGGCTTGCAAAATAGTCAAGGGCAAGAATACTAATGCATGTTTGCATAAAGAATGGAATAAACCAGAAAGCATAGATAAGATAGTTTACATACAAAACTCACTTGTTTATATTTTTTTTCTCTGAGTGTGAACCTTTTGGCCAATACTCACACTTTTTATTTTAAGAAGTTGTTACTGTGCCTCCACATTTCAACTGCCATTCACTGCATTTTCAGGGAAAACTTTTGTAAATGCCATGTCCTTGGGGACTGCAATGTATTACAGATAAAAATTGGGTGAAAATAATCCAGAGACACCAATGAAGGAGGATGGTCATGGATTGCTTTCTCAAGGAGAAACTGAAAAGCAGATCTGTCATTTCAAAGGTGCGTACTCCAGATTCTGGAAGGAACAGTCTCAGAAGGGTCATCCTACCTTTTAGGAAGAAAGATACCCAGGATCTGATTGTTTTGTTGGATTATTAGGAGATTATATTCATTAAGACATGTCAGTTCTATTTACTAACACAATTACAAGCAGAACAAGGTATCTGGGGGAAAAAAATGAACCAAGGAGGAGTATATACAGCTACATTATTCAATAGCTACATTTGTAATTTTCAGATTAATTTCTTTTTAATATAAAGACATTGATTTCTGAACTCTGAGTAGAATCCTCATTTTGTGGAGTATTTACAGGTCTTGATGCAACCATGCAACTGTTAAGAAATTACCAAGCTTACAAATTTTGTCACAAATTAGCAAAGGAAGCCAAAGCTTTGTCTGCTTAGAAAGCTTAGGAAAAAAGCTTAACTTATTCTATAAACTGTTTAAAAATGGCTACCTTCTACAAAAGTCTGTAAAAATGATTTACCGTTTCAGTAGAGGTGGTTTCATAATTTTAACTAAGCAAATTTGGAATAGGCTTCCTTTAATTTCTATTTCAATACTTACAAACAGATAAATAGAAACTAAGATATATAAGAAGAACTGCCTTCTTCAAATGGAAGAACTACTTTCATGACAGCCATTACTGCAAAATAACACTGAACAAAAATGGTTTATGGTTAGAAACAATATTTGTTGATTCTTATTCTATGATACATTTACAATCCCTAGTTGACCTGTAACACCAAAACAATGCTTCAAATTGTTCCTCAAATTGAGAAAATTACAAAATATTTTTTTAAAGTCCTGAAAAAGTGGCTAAAATAATCTCCTTTTTGGCTCTCCCTTTCACCTTGCACCACATACATTATACCCACCCTTTCTGCTCTTCTAGCAATGAGGGGTTTGCCGTTGTCCCTGTAGCAGTTTGACCTCTGTTCATAGCGGTCAGCAGAACACCTCTGACTTCTCTGACCCAAAGCTGTGCTCCAGTCAGTCAAGAGCACTGTTGGATTTGATTGTGGTTTTAGTCAAAGTAAACAGAAGCTGTGTGACTTACTAGCCAAGACTAGTCTGCGAATGCCTTAAGTAAAGCTAGCCCAGGAAGAGCTGTGGAGTTTATAAAGGCTGATAGTAGAAGATGTCTCTTCAGAGACCAGTGCGTACATCCAGCTGCCACATAGGTTCTGGGTTCAGGTGTGAGCCTGTTATTAAAATATTCTGAACCAGTTTGCCTAGCTCCTAGTAAGTACTATATTAATGTGCAAAAGAAGACGTGATATTTAAAAGGTCTTTAAAATTAACAGTGGTGTATTTACATTTGTAGCAATCTTTAGTAACATATACAAATGGCTGTGTTCCAATGAAGAATAAAAATGCTCATAGAAAACTCTGTAGTAGCTAGTTCTGTATTTTTCTGTCATAGATTGTCTTCAGAAGGCTGCTTTACCATTATCAATAGAAAAAAGCTGCAGAATATAAAATTCTGCGATTTTTAAAATTCGAGCACACACATGTTTGTGCAAACCCTTCTTTACTTTAAGCATGTCAGAAGTAGACTGGCTCTTCTGTGCAGAGGTTTTGCAAGCAAATCCCTGAGGGTATATTTTCATAAGATGACTTGCGCTAAATTAGCTGCTCTTCTACCTGCCTGCCTTACTTTACCCTTTCTTTCTGTAGCACTTACCTGATCACATGATAATTTGATTCAGCTGCCCAGAAGAGCAGAAAACTAACTTGGCAAGCAAGAAAGAAAATGAAACATTCTCTGTTGGGCTGGTTATTTTAGCTCACTATATGAACAGAAGAGTAACGGAGGCAGTCTCCTCCCATGTCCCCCGCAACTCACTTGAGACCCCACCAGCTTTCTTCTGGTGAAGACTAGCTGTGTCCTTATATTTATCATTGCATATATAATCAGTTCTTGTCCTTTACTTGTATCAGCACTGAATTAGTTTTCTGTTCTTTCCCAGCTGGTATTGTGACACATAATTCTTCTCTCACACACTTTGCTCTTTATTTATTTAACAAACTCCTGTCTTAGCAAATCCTTGTCAGTGCTTTCCTTATGTTTGGTTTCCAACGGTTTTATGTCTCGGTATTATTTAAAACACTAATATTTAGTCTGAAGAGATGGTAAAATGTGTCTGAGCATATATTATGAATAAATCCATTGAAGGTTTACACAATTTCTGGCTATAACACAGGTTTAGTTTAATATTAAATAAATCAAAGGCTGATTCATTTTCAAAAAAGACAACTGCCAAACTGACAGAAGTGCTTGTGTTAGAAATTTTGCAAAGCTTTTTGAAACAGAAAAAAAGAGCTAAATACAATACAACTTGCTGTTATGATACAAAGCAGTTAAAAAAAAAAAACCAAACCAATAACAGTGCAGTAGTGGATTACTAAGCTTTCCAAAGACTCCAGCTTTGGCTTCATTATTGAACTAACCCACGTTCATCTAATACTGTCCAGCAAATAATTTCTTTTACAAGTCTGAACATATTTTTTTGGTTTTGATACAGTAGTAGAGTCTCTTTGAAATCCAGGCTTAAGTTGTTTGTGCCAGACAGAGGTGAACAGGGATTGCCAACCACACAGTGAGTGATGCTGTGGATGGTGCAGGCCTTCAAGCAGCAATGAGATAACGCCTTCTGGGCCCCAGCACATCCTCAGTTTTCTGTTTGCCAGGACATGGGTCAGCCTGGGCACCACAACGTGCAGTCCACTATCCCATCCCCATCCCCATGGGGCCCTCTCAGCCCTGGAGGCAGGGGTGGCACACAGCCAGGCCCTGTCTTGATGGGGAGAAAAAAGCTTTCCTCGGCACTGAGAGTGAGTAGGCACATTTTTCGGGCCTTGTAATCTACAGGTGTTTGCCAGCCAGCTGTTTGGAGTTCCCTTGTGTTTCCTGGGTTGCAAGCATAGCAAAATTTGTCTTTCTTCATGTCTTGCTTTGCACGGGCTGGGAGCAGCAAAACTCTGCCACAGTGTTTTGGAGAGCTGACTTCAAGGGATAATACTGGCAGATTTCCTAACTGCCGGGATTTTTGGCATATAATCTGTCTCAGAAATCTGCCTCTTTCTTCATTTTTGTGGTGAGAGGGGAAGTAACTGATTAAAAAATAACGTGTAGGTAAAAACCAGGAAACCACACACCTACGTAAATTTCTATACCCTTATTCATAAGTAAGTGATACTACAGAGTAACCAAAGCTGTGAAATCTACCAGGCTTGATTCACTTAAAATTCCACATGTGAAAGAAAAGATCGTATTATTTTTAGGAAAATGTTTCTATTTATTTTAAGAAACACTTTATATCTTGAGATTCATATCTTCAAAACATACAGGAATGGCTAAACTGGTGGGCTTTGCAACCTGAAAAAACCATCCTTGCACCACAAGCTGAAGTTATTCTTGCAGAAATACTTCTAATTTTACCACTTTGGGGAACACATCTGTTTCTGCCTTAGGAACTTAAATATGCAGCACTTTTTAAAAGAGTTATACAGATGTGTTGTGCTTGTGGATGAAAAAGCAGAGGTAGAAAAAAATTCTTGGGATTAAAAGTACTGAAGGCAGCTGTATTTCTAGTTCTTGTAGAAGAAATCTAAGTTCTCATCACACATCTCCGGTGAATGGAGAGCTGCTTGTCTGTAGAAAGCTGAATTGTGTCACACTAAAAGAAATTCTTCGGTTAGGTGGATTGACTGAAGAAGTTTCTTGGAGCTTTCTAAATAACTAAATTTTCAGCTCATTAGCCAAACAAGCCCAACAATAATTCTTGTATGTATTTATGATTGACTTAAATTTAACCAATATATTTGTTTGAGTTCAAGCAAAACATTTACAGATAGTCAGAATTTTAAAAAAATCTCAATTACAAAATTTATTGCAGTGTATGTTATAGGTTCTATAGATATACTCAAGAAGCTAAGTTGAAATTGAACTTGCAATTTAAGCTTGTGCATATTTTAATTCCTGAATATTATCTTAGTAGTAATATTTGTCTTGGTTGGGTTTTGTGTGCAGTCTTCTTATTGCTGTGACTGTTCATCCTTGAACTAAATTTCAGTTCACTCCCAAACTAACAGGTTACCCATGTTGTCACTCTCTGCTTTCATGCTGAGAGATTAGTATCTTAAATATTTTTTAAAATAGCTTTTCTCATACTTATAGCTCTTGTCTTCACTCCTTTCAATTTGGCAATAGCTTTTTGCACCAAACCACTCAGATTCTCACATTAATACAGCAAGTTAAACAGTGGCAATGACTTATTGAAAAAGAACTGTATGGAATATTAATTTAGGGTCTAAGTTACATTGACCTCCTTTGATTTCATGTTTCTACAAAAATGTCTCTAATTTTCTGCCTACAAAGTACGTTCAGAGAATCCTTTTCCATGGCCATCTTATTGACTACCAGCTATAAGAATTCAGAATAAAATAATGTGATGTATAAAATGCTGAAACAGCCTGGGACAGTGTGCTAGTATAACAAGGTAATGGATCACATTTATTAAGTAGATTAATGTATCAATTCCATACCAGGGGTCTGATTTTGGTGGCCCAGAAAGCTGTCTTCCCTTTTATATCCTAACACTTTTCTGAGCTTCTGCTTGTGGTTCTCCTTTCTGCTAATTTTTTTATGGGTGGGTGGCTGTTTGGTTGGGTTTTTTTTTTTGTTCTCCTTGATATTAACAAGTCTGTTCAGTTTAGAACCATCTACAGATTTGATTGAAACAGCTTTCTGCATCCAGGTTTATTTAACATCTCCATTAATGCTCTGCAAGGGGATTAAGCTGTTTCAATCAAATCTGTGACACTCAGTATTCCAGCTTTAGTCTTTATCCTTGTTTATCATTTTTTATGGCCACCACAAATGTTATAAGGAAGTAAATATTTTGTGCAGTCAGAACAATTGAATAGAAAGCACAGCATGTTTCTGTTGTGGCTGAATAAATTATATGACTGAGATGGGTTGATGCTGGCTGGATGCCAGGTACCCACCAACGCTGCTCTATCACTCCCCTTTTCACAGGACAGGAGAGAGAAAATGCGATGAAAGGCTCATGGATTGAGACACGGACAGGGAGAGATCATTTTGGCAGACTGTCACAGGCAAAACACACTCAACTAGGGGAAATCAGTTTAATTTATTACCAATAAAATCAGGGTAGGAGAGGATAAAAAAAACCCAAACTGAATCTTAGAAAACCTTTTCCCCAACACTCACTTCTTCCTGGGCTTAGCTTTACTCCCAATTTTCTCTCCCTCCTCCCCCCGAGCAGTGCAGGAGGACAGGGAATGGGTGTTGCGGTCAGTCCATCACACACTGTCTCTGCCTCTCCTTCCTCCTCAGGGGCAGGACTCCTCACCCTCTGCCCCTGCTCCAGCCTGGGGTCCGACCCACAGCAGACAGTCCTCCACTAACTGTTCCAGTTTGAGTCCTTCCCCTGCTCCAGAGTGGGTCCCTTCCACAGGGTGCAGTCCCCCAGGAACAGACGGCTCCAGCATGGGCCCCCCATGGGGTCACCAGCCCTGCCAAGAAACCTGCTCCAGCCTGGGCTCCTCTGTCCATAGGTCCACAGGTCCTACCAGAAGCCTGCTGCAGCATGGGCTTCCCACAGGGTCACAGCCTGCTTTGGGTGCATTCACCTGCTCTGATGTGCGGTCGTCCACGGGCTGCAGGGGAATCTGCTGTGGCACCTGGAGCACCTCCTCCCCCTCCTTCTACACTGACCTTGGTGTCTGCAGGGCTGTTTTCTCTCACATCCTCTCACTTCTCTCTCTCCGGCTACTGTTCTGCAGCAGGGGTTTTTCTCCTTCTTAAATACCTTATTAGAGAGGCACTGCCACCATTGCTGATGGGCTTGGCCTTGGCCAGCGGTGGGTCTGTCTTGGAGCTGGTGGCATTGGCTCTATCAGACACAGGGAAATCTTCTGGCAGTTTCTTAAAGTAGCCACCCCTGTAGCCCTGCCAGCTACCAAAAACTTTGCACACAAACCCTATAAAATGGCAATTAAAAAAATAATTTTAAATAACATTACTTCTTCTAAGGATCAACTACCAGAAAGGAATAGGCCAAAAACACACTGTAGGGAAGGAAAAAAAAAAAGAAGCCTGAATGGCAGAGTTAGTTCTAGAAAAATAACTCTTCCCCCACATATGCCACCACTGTAACCCCTGAAAATTCTTTTTTTTGGTTGTCTTAGGGTGAATACCACTGTAAATCCTCATAGTATTTAGGCAAATATAACATTAATCTCAGCACTGTCATATATGTCTGTAGAGCTACAAGCACATAACTACATTATTCATGACAGTCTACTGGGAGATGATCTAACATGTTTTTTAATGAAGTCCTTTACAAAATCTACTGCAAATGATTATGATGTCTGCCAATCTATCTAAACAGGTCTGTCCAAAATCAACCAACCCCCTTGAACAACTTATCTAGACTACCATGCTGTGACATAGCGATTAAAAAGATATTACCTCCTAACTTCTATAACGTTATTACTAAGGTGAGTAAAATTTTCATAAGTTGAACCTGAGAAAAACATGATCATTTTCACATACTCATGTGCATGTAACTTACATGGGACAGATTTATCCAAGAAAATAAAAAAGGGTAATGCCCGTAGTAATTTCATCTTTGCTCATACTGAACTCTCTGATGGCACGGGAAAGGAGATAGCTTTGTGCAAGGTAAGTGAACATGTCACAAGGTCTTCATTCAAAGGTTTTCAATGATGACACTTACTTAAATAAAATAATATTTCTGATGATGGGCCTTACGCAGAAGATCTATTCTGGTGAATCTCAAGTATGTTAATTGCTTGTGATATATCTCGTAGTCTTTAGATAGACTAAAATATTCTGAAAGGAGTGGATTAAAGTGTGCATGTCTGTAAACAAATTTGGTTGTAAGAAGATTTCTTTGGCTTCGAACAACAGAAATGTGAAAGAAATCAGACCACTGGAAGTGTATTCTGAGTTTGCGAAGAAGAGATGCAGTCTCTTCATATTCTGCCTGAACAACAGGTAGAGGCAAATGGATCTTGGTGTAGTATGTCATTTGAAGCTGTACACACCTAACAGTGCAACGAACTCATTTTCTTTCCCCCCGTAACTACTACAGCAGCATCAGCAAGTTAAAGACAAATTAAAATACTGGAGTGCAATTAAAGAGCTGAAAAACTAACCTTGACATTTGTCCATACTGTTTGCTCTGCAAGTAATCATCTCCCAAGCATTTATCTTAACATAATTGGCAATGAAAACCAGTAATTTGGAAAAAAAAAAAAAAAAAGGTGCTCTTATATTTCACAGAATATAGACCAGGAACAGAGTCACTGAGTTACCTAGTGGTAATGATTCATGTCATGAAGGGAAAGGTTAGTCTAGCCCAGTTCTGTTCTCTATTTTCCTTTCTTTCTCTCTCACACACATACATAGGTCTTGGCTATGGCATATGAAGACTTCTCTACATATTTGGTTTGCACTCCTTGAAAAGACATAAGCTGACTTTGTCTATTTCATTATGTTATCTGTGAACAGCTGAACTGTATTAAATTCACAATTTCATGTCCTTTTCATGACTTTGTATGGCAGAAGGGGATTTAATTTTAGGTCTATGTCCCCAAAAGAAAGAAGAAAAACAAGGGAGGGAAAGTATTTTAGGTATTAAGGCCCAGATTCTCAAATCTTCAGTTGTGCCTCATTGTCACTGAAATATTTATTTTAAAGTGCACTGTAAGACTTCAGAAATATGGATCTAAACAACACATCTGCAAAAGCATTACACTGTAATCTTCCATTTTTTTTTATGCTGTAATGCATACTTACTGTGAAGATTACACACAAACTCAACAGTGGCTAGGAAATGGGGGCTAAAAATTCTCAATTATTTAATCCTTTTTTCTTTTTTTTTTTTTTTTTGATGAACTATTTCACAGCCTGGTATACAGAAATATGTTTTCGAGTAGATTATCTTGACTATTCATGTGTGTATAGGATCTTATAACACAATTAGAGCCATTGCATATTGTACAGATTGGACATAGGTTTTGCTTTGTGCAACCACTTGTAATTCCAGAATTATATTGTTGTTTGTCTTTCCTTTCATCTTCTTTTTCCTTTCCTTTCCTTTCCTTTCCTTTCCTTTCCTTTCCTTTCCTTTCCTTTCCTTTCCTTTCCTTTCCTTTCCTTTCCTGTCCTTTCCTTTCCTTTCCT
>BOSO01014131.1:0-109232 GCA_018403395.1 Gorsachius goisagi | reverse complement strand
CTGTCCCCCGCCACCTCTGAGCTGGGGCCTGCTTGGTCTTCCATCAGTGAGAAGAATGGGCTCTGTGTCGCAAGATCTCAGTCTGCTCCCCCTGCACCAGAGGCCGGAGCTGCTGGAGGCCTGCGCCGAGCTGCTGGGTGAGGAGTGGGGGAAGAGCCAGGCGTCACGGCTCCACACGCTCCAGCGCTTCTCGGATGCCTTCCCCGCCTGCCTGCTGCTGCTGTGGAGCCAGGGCCCTGCTGAGGCCTCTACTGCCCAGGAGGGTCCCTGCCAGCTCATGGGACACGTCTGGCTCTCCCGTTTGGCCGGTCGGCCCCGTGACCTCTTCGTGGAGAGTGTGGTGGTGGCCCGGGCGCTGCGGGGACAGGGCTATGGGCGGCAGCTGATGGAGGCCACTGAGCGGTGGGCCCATTCCCGGGGTTTTAGCTGCCTGCATCTCACCACCCATGACAAGCAGCATTTCTACGCCCACCTGGGCTTTGTCCTGGGTGAGCCGGTGCAGAGTGTGGCCTTCCTCAGCCCTGCCATTCCCGCTGAGGTGCTACAGCTCTTCTCTGCCCCTCCTGGCGCTGCCACCCCCACCAGGCCAAGGGTGCCCTCTGCCCCCTCACCTCCCCTCCTGCCCCCTGCCGCCCCCCCACCAGCAACTGTCATGTGGACGAGGGGAGTCCTGGCTGAGAGCATCGGGCAGAGCCTCCTAGAGACCCCCCACCGTGATGCCAAAGGGCTGCCCATCTTCTGGATGAAGAAGGACATCTGAGGGGCCGGGGCCCCAAGCCAGTGATTAAAAGCGAATGTGGGCAGGGGCTGCCTGCCCTGGCGCTGCCTGACTGCCTGCTGTTCTTCGGGGCTGGCACTCGCTCCCCAGCCTCCCCACTTTGCTCTGGCCCCACTACCAGGTTGAGGTGGTCCCGCACACCCCACCCTGTCCAGGCACTGGCTGTGCTCCCACCCGACCTCTGGCTTGCCTGGCTGGAGCCCTGGGACCACCTCAGGCTCTGGGGTTGGGACTGGTCTCAAGAGTGCCACCCAGTCCCACCAGTGTCTCCTCCAGCCGGGGGACTTGCTGTGGGGCAGCTGGGGCTGATGGTGCACTGTGCCCACCAGCATGGCTGTCACTCTCCCTGCTGAGCAGCCTGGGGGAACAGGCACACGACGGCTGGAGGGGGGGCACTTCGGGGAGGAGGGGTACAGCAGGACAGCACGAGCTGCAGGGTGCCCTGCCTTGCACCAGGAGGAGGGCAGGCAGCCAGGCCCCCTCCAAGGCATCCAGCAGCGGCCAGGGCTGGAGGCACCAAGCAGGAGGAGGAAGGTCAGGGAGAGCAGCCGGGCGCCGCGCCAGGGGATTAGCACTGTCCTTGCTGCGTCACGCAGCTCAGGCCTGTCCCCTGCCTAATCCTCTCACCCTGGGTGGCCAGCCAGCACCGGGCAGGGGCACCCGGCCCCCTCTGGCCTGGCCCCACCACACCTCTCAGAGGGCTCAGCCCCTCAGCAGGGCTCAGCCCTGTGTCAAAATGGGGAAGAGAAGGCTGCAGTGCCCCCACTACGGGCATTGATGGGAGCTGGCAGGGAAACTGAAGCACTGGGGTTGGCAGCTTGCAGTGCCCCACCACCTCACCCCCACCACTTTCCTTTCCCTGCAGGGTGCCGGCCCCCGCGGGCAGCCAGCAACACAGGATGGTGCCGGCACTGGTGCTGTGGGCCTGCCTGGCACTGGGCACGGCTGGAGGGGAGAGCCCAGCACCAGAGCCCCTGGTGGGTGGCCAGCCCTTTGCCGTGGTGTGGAACGTCCCCTCCGGCCGCTGCCAGCACCGCTTTGGCGTGCAGCTGCCCCTCAGTGACTATGGTATCATAGAGAACCAGGATGGCCACTTCGCTGGCCAGAACATCACCATCTTCTACAAGAACAAGTTCGGGCTGTACCCCTACCTGTCACGGCAGGGTGTCCCCCACAACGGAGGCATCCCCCAGCGGGTCCCCCTTAGTGCGCACCTCACCAGGGTGGCCGGGGACATCCGCCTCCTCCTGCAGCCTGCTTTCCATGGCCTGGCTGTGGTGGACTGGGAGGAGTGGAGGCCCCTCTGGGCCCAAAACTGGGGTGCCAAGCGGATCTACCGGGCAGCCTCGGAGCAGTGGGTGCGGGATCGGCATGGCCTGCTGCCGGCACGGCGGCAGCTCTGGCTAGCCCGACGGGAGTTTGAGCAGGCAGCACAGGCTCTGATGGAGGACACGCTTTTGCTGGGCCGGACCCTGCGCCCTCGGGGGCTCTGGGGTTTCTACCGCTTCCCTGACTGCCTCAACGGCAACTGGGCTAAGGAGGCCAACTACACCGGGCAATGCCGGCCGGCAGAGGTGCAGCGCAACAACCGGCTGGGCTGGCTCTGGGCCGCCTCGGCCGCCCTCTACCCCAGCATCTACCTGCCCCTGGCGCTGCCGCCTGCCTTGCGCCACCACTATGTGCACCACCGGCTGTGCGAGGCCCTGCGCGTGGCTGCCTTCGGGGCTGACGGCCTCTTGCCTGTGGTTGCCTACTCCCGCCTCTCCTTCCGCCACTCGCCCCAATTCCTGGAGCCGGTAAGCACCATGGGGATGGGGCGGCAGGCAGGCCAGGGGTCCTGCTGGGTGCTGGGATGCGTCCCGTGCCCCCCAGCCCAGTCACATCTCCCTCTCTCCCCCCCAACAGGCTGACCTGGTGCATACCATTGGGGAGAGCGCAGCACTGGGGGCAGCTGGACTCGTGCTCTGGGGAGACATGTCATACGCCCGCTCTGCTGTGAGTATGGCCGGGACACCGGAGCCAGTACGTGGCAGGCAGCAGGAGGTGGCATGGGCACGGGATGGCCACATACCCTGTGCCCACCAGGGAGGGGTGGCCAGAGGGTTCCCAGTGCTGGGGTGGGTTCTCATGGGTGCTTCCCCCCAGGAGAGCTGTGCCAGCCTGCGCCACTACCTCGTCTCCACCCTGGGTCCCTACGTGGCCAACGTGACAGCAGCAGCCCGGGAGTGCAGCTACGGGCAGTGCCATGGGCATGGGCGCTGTGTGCGCCAGCAGCCCCACAACCTGGGCAGCCTCCTGCACCTTGGCCCCAGCGCTGGCCCACCAGCTGCTTTCCGCTGCCACTGCTACCGTGGCTGGACTGGCAAGGACTGTGCCTGGCGAGTCCAGCCCGGCCCTGCCACCACCTGTCTGGCTTACGGCCTCTACAGGCACAACGACCTCCCACCTCCTGACACCTGCCTGCCATGGGGCATGTGGGGACGGTGACCACGGCTGGGGACCACCATGGTCCCCTATGCTGGCAGCACTGCTGCCTGGCACTTCCTATGGGCTCATTAACTTTAATAAATCCTCCTGGCACAGCTGGCATGGTCCTTGTGGGCAAAGGAGGGAGTTCCATCGTGCCCCCAGGCTGGGCACAATTGCCATTGCTGCAGGGGGGTGGCAGACACCCCAGCTTGGCTCTGGCTGGGCCCACCTGTGCCTGTTTCCCCACACAGGCTCTACCCTGCAGTCACCCCCATCCCACAGTGAGCTGGCAGCCCCTTTACCCCAGGAAGGGGGAAGGGACACCGTTGCAGGCTGCTCTCCCTTTGCCATGCTGGCATCATGCTCCTGGCAGCCCTGACTGTGCTGCTAGGCCCCCCTCCCCACAGCTATTTTTATCCCCCCTCAACCGTGTTTCTCACTGTCCTATTTTAAGCACGCAGTTGGCGCACCAGGAACCCAGTGCCCAGCTCCTGGGGGCCCTGCACTGCCTCACTGCCCACTCACGCCACTCGGGCGCAGGGAGCCATGCCCAGGGAGGCTGGAGAAGGTAGGCCGGGGAGCAGGCTGTGGGCTGGCGGGGCCCCTGGCACCCTGGAGGGGGAACCAGGTGGCGCCGGGCTGTGGGGTTGGGATGGAGGCAGCAGCCAAACACTGGCTTCTGCTGCAGGGGCTGTGGGCAGAGATGTCCACCCCAGGCAGAAGGGGGGTCCTGGAGGGCTATGGGCACAGGGCAGCAGGGTTTGGGGAGGGGGCAGGCAGATGGCTGGCACAGTCCCTGGCACCAAACCTATGTGCCTGGCCGTGCCCCGCAGCCGGGGGGAGCAGATGCAGGGGGGAGCGGATAGGGGTACCTACAGGCCAGCCTCCAGCCAAGGGCAGGGCCCTGGGGAGGGTCCCAGGGCGGGGAACCCTGGGCACTAGCCAAGGCTCCCCAGCCCTGACACATGTGAACCCCACCGGCAGCATGCACCACCCTGATGGCAGTGGCGCAGCGCCACGCTGCCCTGTGACATGCCACTGGCCCCGGGAGGGACTGGGAGTGGGCATGGGGCCACCCTGCCCTGCTCCACCGTGGGCACAGTGCCCACGCCCTGCCTGCTGCTCAGAAACGCGCAAACGCTCAGAAAAAAAATCCTTTCCCTCTGCCCCAGAGTAGGCAGGGTTGCTTCCCAAGACAGTCCTGGAGCCATGCCTGCTCCCAAAAGGCCCCCTTGCTCCCATGGGGGATGTGCCCACCTGGGCAGTGGGCACCAGGACCCCCTGCCACAGCATGCACCCCACACCTCTGTCCGCACACCCCTAAGTGGCACACGAGCACGGTGCCCACAGGGAAAGCCAAGCTGTGCCGTGGGCTGGAGCTGGCACTGCCCTGCCCACCGGCTCCCAGCTGGCCCAGAGGAGCCCCAGCCAGCCCCGGGGTGCCCAGGCTACCTGGGTCAGGGGGTTGGCACATTCCAGCCCCACTAATGAGGCTCTGGGATCATGGCCACTGGGTGCCCACTAACAGCTCTGATGACAGCACTGGGGCCAGGGATGGGGGGGGGAGCACCGCCAGTTCTTGCCCACCTGTGGCTGCAGGGCTGTGCCAAGGGAACACCAGCCTTGACTGACCGCCCTGGCACAGCACCAGGCTGGTGTCAAAGCTGGGGTCACCTCTGGGAGGGGTCTGGTGCCTGCAGGGGTGTCTGGGGCAGGCAGGGCCCACACTCACCCTCTGCCCCTACTCCCGGCAGACAGCATGGGAAGGGCCGAGGGTGCCATGCCGGCACAGCCTGGGGAACCCGACGGCAGCGAGCCCGGAGCCATCAGCCTGCGCCCCGTGGAGTCCATCAGCGACCTGCACTGGGCCTCGGGCGGGCAGAAAGGCGCAGAGGGTGAGAGCGGGTTGGGGGGAGCCCATGCCAGCCCCGACCCTGCTGGCAGCTGGGCTCTGACCTCTTCTCTCCCCTGCCCACAGGCAACGGCCCAGCTCCCTCCAGCAGCCTGCACCATCCCCCACCTCACCCTGTGCCCCCTGGACCCTCACCGCTCCTGCCCACCCTGCGCCCTGTCCCTGCTGCCAGCCCCTGCCCCTGCCTCGGCCCTGGCTACCCACTAATCTTGGCTCTGCTGGGGCTCCTGGCACTGGCGAGCCTGGTCCTGGCCACGCTGGCCATCTACCTGAGTGGTACGTGGCATCGGGCAGGGCAGGAGGGCTGCGGGAGGGCCAGGCCACCAGTCCCCAGTGTGTCCCCATCCTTTCCCTGCAGTCCTGCAGAGCCAGTCGGTGCAGGCGCTGGCCCAGTGGCTGGAGAGCCAGGAGGATGCCATGCACCAGCTGCGGGTAGGTAGTGGGCAGCTCTGGGCTCGCCTCAACACCAGTGCCGAGCCCGGTGGGCACCGCTGAGCTGCTCCTGGACCCTCCACGGGCACTGGGCCACCACAGAAAGGGGCACCGAAGGGCAGGAGGGGGGAGCGGGCAGCCCTACCCGCGCCCCCCATCCTGCTCAGACCCGACAGCATTGCCCCTCGGGGTGCAGGGGGTGGTGAGAGCGATGCTGGCCCCCACCCCAAGGCTGCAAGAGAAAGGGCCAGGGCTGCAAGGACGTTCCTCTTCACAAGGCAGAAGGCACCCTCCAATTAGCCTTTTAATTGCCTACTGTCATCAAAGTCTGAGAAAATCACCACCATAGATACATTCCCAGGGTAGCAGGCACTCCCAGCTGGTGCAGACCTGTGCCTGCCTGGGCAGCGGCCCCTGAGGCTGCACAGGCAGCACCGGCCCCACCCCCGGGGGGGGGGGGGGGGNNGCACCGGCAGCCCCGGCCCCACCCACTGTGCTGCCCCCCCCCCCCCCCCCCATTAGTTTCCCACAAGAGGACAATTTCATATAAAGCATTTGGCTGGAAAAGGGCTCAGAGCAGGCAGATGGCAGGGCTGGACAGCCTGCTGCCCCACACCGCTCTGCCACCACCCCTGGGTGCCAGGCCAGCTGTGGAGGCAGGGGTTGTGCCCAGCATGGCAGGGGGGAGCTGGGGGATTGCCACTACCTCCCCCCAGCTCTTCTTTTATCCTTTTTTTGATTAAAAAAATAAAAGAGGTGGCAGCCCCCAGCGGGGCAGCTCCAGGCATTAAATACTCTGCTGTACATGAATAAAAGCCCGAGGGCGGGGGCACCTGCCCCTCACAGTGCTGGGTCTGCAGTCCAGGTGGGCTGGTGGGGCTCTGCCCCCCTCCGCCCATCACAGCACATCCACCCGCTTGTCCCGCACCCGGCTCCGGGCTTTCGTGCGGGCTTTGAAGGCAGCTGAGTTGTAGAGGTGCTGGGAAGGAGAGGGGAGAGATGGGTCAGGGGGTGCCCCTCTGCTCACCCCCTCACCAATGCCCACCATGCTCAGGGCTCCATGGTCACGGTGCTCAGCTAGAGCCCACAGCAGCGTGGGAGGGGACTGCGGGCATAAATCTGGGTGGGAACACCCACCTTCTCGAAGCGGGAGACCTTGCTAGCTTTCAGAGCAGCCGCATCCAGCACCAAGGGGGGCCCGAGGCCGAAGATCTCCCGTAGCAGCTCATTGTTCTGCAGAAGCAGGGGCCTGTCAGCTCCTGCCAGCACTGGCCCAGCACCCCCTGGCGTGGCTGCCCAGCCCCTACCTGGAGGTGATGGCGGATGCCAGAGCCCAGCACCTCTTTAAAGGCTTGGTAGGTCTGCTGGCGTGCCCAACTGTCCAGATACATGCACTCCAGGCCAAATCGGATAGTCTCCTCCTGGTACTCCCCGCTCTGAGCAGAGACAGGGGCATCAGAAATAACCTGGGCACCAGCTCTGTGCGTCTCCCTGCTCTCAGCAGAGAGGGGAAAATTGCCAGGCATTTGGGCAGCCACACAGGCTCAGCAGGGAAAGGCACCACCAGCCTCTGGTACCTCAATGAAGCGTAGGATGTCCCGGAAGATGGAGCGCTGCTTCCGTCGGTCCATCTTGGCTCGGTACTTGTTACTCTCAGTAGCCAGGACCTTGAGTTGGCCATACAGGAACTCTGTATCTTGGTGGCACAAATCCTCCTGCCACAAAACCAGGGGGGTTCAGAGAGGAGATGGCTCCGGGCACTGCCCACTGCTGCCATTGCCAGGACAGGGCTGAGGGATCACCAAGGCCAGCCCCTCTGCCTGTGCACCTGCTGGTGACACCAGCCTGGTGCATCCCAACACCATCACTGCCAGCTCAGCCGGGGCATAGGCAGGGTCCCAGTGCCAGCAGCTCCCTGCCTGCCCACCCACCCACCCGCTGCCTCCTGCCACCACAGTGCCCTGTCCTACCTCCATGTCATGGGCCAGCTCGAAGACCAGCGCAATGGTTTCCCCGGCCAGGATGCGCAGTGTGATGCTGCTGCTAGACAGCAGTGGGGGCAGCTTCAGCCAGCGACTGGGGCGGGAAGGCAGGAGGGGAGTCAGGGGGGCTGGGCACCACCCCAGGGACTCCCCCCTCTGCAGCCGCCTGCCCCACAACAGCCCCCACACCCCCCGCTCACTTGTCCAAGACACTCCTGATGTGGGAGGGGGGGCAGATGGTGAGGAGCAGGGACCACGACTGGAGTGCGCTGCAGTGCAGAGGGCCATGCTGGGCGGGTGCTGAGCCCCCCTCGCCTGCGCTGGGGGGGCTGAAGACGCCCTCCAAGCAGGACAGGCACAAGATCACATCCTGGAGGGGGGAAACCCACCTGTCAGGCCACAGCTGCCAGGAAGACACCAAAGCAAAGCCACGCACTGGGGACTGAAGGGGACCCACACTGCCCAGGGGCACCAGGAGCTCCCCTCGGCAGAAGGGGTCCTCCAACCAGGACACTCCATCTCTGCGAGGCAGGCTTGCCCCCCACCTCAGCTCCAAGCCACCCAGCCATCGTGGGCCAAGGGCAGGTGGCATAGCAGCCCCCAGGGTGCCCTCTGGCAGGGGTACGGACGACACCGGGATGCAGTTACCTCGAGGTCAGCAGCAGCAATGTAGCAACACATGCCCAGGGCCGTGGCACACTGGCGAGAGATGTGGGGAAAAGGCAGTCAGAGGAGGCAATGCCAGGCCAGATCCAGCACCCGCCCAAGGGGAAGCAGGGTCAGGGTGCCCCTGCTTTACCAACTGCTCCCCGCAGCACCCAATCCTGCTGCCCTCCCATGACCACAGGGGCCCCTGAGGCCGTCACCCAGGCTCTCCCCACTGCTGAGGTGCCCCCTGCACCCAGGAGGAAAGGGGCTAGGCCTTACGCTCTGCCGGGCGCTGGGGCTGACCGTGCTGTCTGTCAGGATGCTGATGAGCAGGGGCTTCAGGCTGCAAAACACCTCTTCCCCCTCCGGGCCGGAGCCCATCTGGAGGCAGAGGAGGGTGAGGACGGTGCCCGCCAGCGCCTGTTCCTCCCCTTTACCTGCGGGCAGCACGAGAGACCTCCCTCAGACACTGGCCGCCAGCCCTGCCACCCCCGGCGTCTGCCTGCGCCCAGACCTTTCTTGAGACACTTCTCCAGGGAGTCAGTGATTGTGAGGCGCCGCTCCAGCAGGAACTTGGAGAGGGTTTTGGAGGAGAAGGCCAGGCGCAGGCTCTGCAGTGCCACCTGCCGCGTCTTGGCGCTGCGAGAGACGGCGGGAGGTCACTGGCTAGGGTGGCCCAGGATGGGGCACGTCCCTGCCCCTGGCTGGCAGGGTGCTGGGCGGGCGCCAGCCGTTCCTCACCTCTTGTCCAGGAGGTTGTCCATGTGCTCCTTCAGCCTGTCCTCCATCTCCTCCTCCGGGCCTTGCTCCCCCGATGCCTCGCTCCCTGCCGGGGCGGCACCCACATCACGGAGGCGCCCGGGCACAGAGGCAGGGGCCCAAGGGTGGGGACACATGCCAACAGCATGGCCGCCCCCGGGGACACACGGAGGGGGACGCGGCGGTGCGGGGCGGCCCCCAGGGCTCACCTGCGCCCTCCTCGGCGGGGCCGCCCCCCTCGCTGGCGCTGCTGCCGTGGCTCAGCACCTCGCTGCCGGCCTCCTCCTCGCTGGCGGGTGAGCCCGCCCGGGCGCTGCCGGGACCACCTACGGGGAGGTCGGCGACAGGCCCCCGTCAGCCCGGCCCAGGCCGCACGGGGGAGAGGCGGTGCAGGGGCCGCCGAGACGGAGGCCTGAGCCCCTTGCAGGATAACGGGGCCTGTGCGGGCCCCCGCGCCCTGCTGCCGGGAGGGCCGGGCCTCCCTGCTCTCCTCGGACCGGACCGGACCGGACCGGCGGCCCCGTCGCGGCGCGGTTTCCCCCGGGCACTCCCGGCCCCGCCGCCCCCAGCCGCTCGCCCCGCTTCGCCGCCGTCCCGCCCTGCACCGCGCCCGGGCCCCACTCACGGCGCGCGGCGCGGCGGGAGCGCGGCATGGCCGGCGCGCGCGGACCCTGCGCCCCTCCCCGGGCGGGAGGCCCCGACCCCGCCCCCGCCCCGCGGCCCCCTGGGAGCGCCCGCCGCCATCTGCGCACGCGCCCCGCGCCGAGTAACTCCTGGCAGGCACCGCGCGGGGGCGCCGGGCCCGCGCTGCCGAGACGTGCCTGAGGCCGGCGGGGATGGGGGCCCGGCCCGGCCCCGGCCCCGGCCCCGGCCCCGGCCCCGGCCCCGGCCCGCATCTCCCTCCCTGACTGCCTCACCGATGAGTCTTTAAATATGACGTCGCGTGAACTTAAGACACGCGTACCGCCACAGCTGACGTTGCAGACGCGGTTGGGGAAGCAGGGCTGCGGGACCCCGGCTCCCTGCCAGGAGCGGGAGGAGGAGCCCACATCCCTCTGCCCCTGCCCTGGGCCCTGCCCCGGCACCACCCGACACTGAGGGGACACCCGTGCCTGCTCCTGCCCGCATCCCTGCCCGGGCCGTGTCGCTGCCCCTGCCTGTATCCCTGTCTCTGTCCCTGCCCATCTTCCCCTGCCCTGTCCCTGTCCCTTCCCGTACCCTTGTCCCTGTCCCCGACTGCACCCCACGCTCACCCCCATCCATTGGCATGTCCCTGTCCCTGCTGCTGCCCCATCCCTGTCCCTGTCCCCGTCCCTGTCCCACCCTGCCTGCAGCCCCTGCCCATCCCCTGTCCCTGCCCTCCGTTTCCAGGCTCGAGTTTCAGTTTTCTGGCTCTTCCCACTTTCTCGGGAAGTCGCCGCGGAGGCGGGAGGGGCTGCCCGTGGGCCCCCACGGCCCCGCGGGGGGGTGGGAGGGACGGGGAGGGGGCACCGCGGCCGCGGGGAAGCTTCCAGTTTCGTTTCCAGCCGGCGGAGGCAGAAACCGAAAGTGGGGCAGAAACAGTAACTCCCGTTTCCCGGCTCCGCCGCAGCCGGCGCTTAAGGCAGCGCGGGCAGCAGCGTCCGGGCCGCACCGCCTGCTGCCGCCGGGGGCACCGGGGCCCGGTGGTGCTGGCACCGGCTGTGTCCCATTGCTAGGGGTGACACCAGGATCCCCGGTGGTGCTGGCACGAGCCACGTCCCATTGCCAGGGGTGACACAGTGCCACAAGCCCCAGCCATGTCCCAGCGCTGGCTGTGCCCCAGCCTGGACACTTGAGCCCGCAGCATGGGCACAGGCAGGGCACCCCCAGCCCCTGGGCAGGGCCTGGCACAGGGTCCCCGTGGTGGGACCAGCCGGGCACCCAGGGGAGACCCTGTGCCACCGCGGACACCCCAGGCTACGAGGTCCCGCAGCAGCCCAGAGACAGTCTGCAGGCCGCTGCCACCACCGCTGTCCCTGCTGTCCCTCGGCTGGATGCCGGGGCGATGGCGGTGCCGCGCAGCCCCTCCTGCCCCCTCCCAGCCCTGCGGCGATGGCACCGGGGACACCCGGGGGACCCCGTGGGCAGGAGCCCCCCAGGGAGCCGGGGCTGGGGACAGGTGAAACCCAGGGGCCGGGGCCACCTTAACTGCCTGGTGGTGACGCCATCGGGGCGGTGCCCCGGGAAGGTTTAAAAGCTGTTGCAGGCAGCGGGGAGGCAGAAAGGCTGCGGCAGGCAGAGGGAGCCACCACACCTAGCAGGATGGATGCGGGGCAGGTGATATCCACCAACGGGCTGAGTACGGTGGCTGCCAACAGGCTGGATGGCTGGATCGCGGAGACCCTGCAGCCCAGCACAGATTTCTGCAAGCAGGTGAAGCAGGCGGTGAAGCAAATCTGTGACTTCCTGAAGGAGGACTGCTTTGAGACCAACATCCACGTCCACAAGACCGTCAAGGTGAGCACTGCCCAGCTCAGGGGCCGACTGGCACCCCTGTTGCCACCTTTCCCTCTGTCCTGCTGCTCCACCTCCTGCCCTGCCTCAGTTTCCCCTGGAAGCTCCAGGAATGGTGACAGGTGATCCCCGTGCCGAGGGGCAGGTGTGCTGAGCAGGCGGGCTATTTCTCTGCAGGGTGGCTCGGCAGGCAAGGGCACAGCCCTGAGGAACAACTCTGATGCCGATGTGGTGCTCTTCCTCAGCTACTTCTCCAGCTACGAGGAGCAGAAGCAGAAGAGAAGTTATATCCTGGATTTGATTGAGAGGAGGCTGCATGCCTGCAGGCAGAGGCTGACATTTACTGTGAACATCAGCGAGCCCCGGTACAAGGGTCCCGGCAATACACCACGCTCCCTCAGCCTCACCCTCTGCTCCAAGGAGACCTTGGAGTCCATCGAGGTGGACATTCTGCCTGCCTACGATGCCTTGGGTAAGGAGAGTGAGCTGGTGTGGGGCTGGGCTGGGGCATCTGCACCGGGATGGCTCTCACCCTCCTTCTCGCCCCACAGGGCAGGTGAGCTGGGATGCCCTCCCGGACGCCAGGGTGTACGTGGAGCTCCTGAATGCCCGCAGTGACCCCGGGGAGTTCTCCCCCTGCTTCACTGAGCTGCAGAAGATGTTTGTGAAGCGTCACCCTGCCAAGCTGAAGAACCTCCTGCGCCTGGTCAAGTACTGGTACAAGGAGGTGAGGGCCTGCCCGGCTTCCCCGACACCCACTGGGCACCCACCCCGGCCAGCTCTCACCCCCATCCCCATCTTCTCCCTAGATGCTGAAGCCACAGTACCCCTCCGCAGACCTGCCCCCCAAGTATGCCATAGAGCTGCTGACCATCTATGCTTGGGAGGAGGGCACAGGTTCCTGCGAGTCCTTTGGCATGGCTGAGGGCTTCCGTACAGTGCTGGAGCTGCTGTGCCGGCACCAGGAGATCTGCATCTACTGGGAGACATACTACTCACTCCAGCACAGCCAGATCGGTGCCCACGTGAAGGAGCTGCTGCGCAGTCCCCGGTAAGGACTATGCCCAGTGGGACCCATGCCACCTGCCCCATAGTGTTGCCTAGGGCTAATGGCAGCGCTCACCCTTTCTGTTCACAGCCCCATCATCCTGGACCCCGCCGATCCCACAGGGATCCTGGGTCAAGACAAGAATTGGGACCTGGTGGCACAGGAAGCTGCCCGCCACCGTTCACTGCCCTGCGTTGATACTGCCCGGCCCTGGGACGTGCAGGTAAGGCTGTCTGTGCCTGCAGGCATCACGGCCCCTCCTGCCCCTGCCGGCTTTGCCCACCCACTTTTCTGTCCCCGCAGACAGCCCGGACTGTGAAGATTGAGGTGAAGCAGCTGATGGGCACCAGCTTGAGCATGACCGTCAGCCCGGGCACCACTGTCTGGCAGCTGAAGGAGAAGATCGAGCAGGCGTGGGGCATCCCCTGGTACAGGCAGCGCCTGGCGCAGCAGGAGCCAAGCAGCATCGTCCTGCAGGATGACAAGACCCTGGCCAGCTATGGCGTCTTCTACAGTACCACGCTGCTGCTGCTGCAGACTGAGTCCCAGGCGATGGAGGTTTTCGTGAAGGATGACAAGAACCGGACCACCACCTACACCATGCAGCCTACTGACACCGTCCAGGAGCTGAAGGAGCAGATCCACAGGCGGCAGGGGCCTCCGGCCAACCAGCAGCGCCTGACATATGGCTCCAGGGAGCTGGAGGACCAGCACATGCTGGCGCACTACAACATCCAGCCCAGGAGTACCATCTTCATGCTCCTACGGCTCCGGGGGGGTGCAGTCCCCCAGCATCCCCAGTTCCCTGCCTGCTCGCCCTCCTGAGCATCATCCCCACCACCAGCCCACACACCTATACCCTGTCATCACGCTGTCAATAAACGCCTTAGTAGATCCTTGTGCTGCTCTCACTGGGTTGGGGATGGTGCCAAGTGGCATGCAGGGGGGTAGTCAAAGGGGAACTGGTCAAGGGGGAGCCTCACTGCGATGAGGGGGGACCTCAATGCCACCAGCTGCTGAGACAGCATGGGGACACATGGGTGCAGAGCAGCAGTGCTGCCTGAGCCCAGGGTGCCCAGTGGAGTTGGGGGTGCCAGCCAGACCTCAGGAAAAAACCAGCTCCATGCTCTGCCTCCCCTCTGCCTGCTCCAACCCGCAGCAGCTTCTGAACCTTCCCTCGGCCACCACCCTGATCACCACCAGGGGATTAAGGTGGCCCCAGCCCTGGCTCCCCAGGGTGTTCCAGCACAGGGACCCTGCACCAGACCCTGCCCAGGGGCTAGGGGTGCCCCGCCTGTGCCGACGCCGGGGGGTCAAGCGTCTGGGCTGGGGCACAGCCAGTGCTGGGACAAGGCTGGTGTTGGTGGCCCTGGTGCCACCGCAGGCAGTAGGAGGCAGCAGACACCGACATCGGCTCCCGCCGCTGCCTTAAACGCTGGGCTGGCGGCACTGGACAAATGCCAAGTTTCGTTTTTCGTCTTCTTCCAGAAACGAAAGCATGGGGGAGCTGTAAGCCTGGGGGGACCCCATCGGCCTTGCCACTCTCCCCACAGGACTTGCCCTCCCTAACCCCCCGGGTGCTGCTGAGCACCCCGACCGTTTTGGCTCAGGGTGGCAGCGGGGCTCCCTGCTGTAGGGCACCAGCCTTGGCTACCCCAAGATCTCCCTGGGGCTCCAGGACAGATGCGGGACCCAGGGCTGAATCCTCTGCTTTATTGTGCTCAATTAGTACAAGCCCCCCCGTGCCGCTGCTCTGCACCTGGGGTGCTGGGCACCACCTCCCTGCCCCCCCACATCTCCCCCCTGGTCACCCCTCCTCCTACTGGGCCCCCTGTGTCCCACCAGCACCTGTCCTGCCCCTCCAGGGTCCCACTCCCACCCATGCCCCCCCCCCAGACCCAAGGGTGGCCCTACTGCTCTGTCCCCCCATGGTGCCATGCACAGGTGGTCACAGCCTGGCCTTGCTGCCCCCCACCCCCCGGGGCAGGTTTACATTCATCTGTAACAGTCGTTAATAAATATTTTGGTGACTCTGCAGTGCCAGCAGCCAGCTGGGTCCTCCCCTGTGCTGGAGCCGGTGGTATGGGTGGCCAGTGGCCTCTCAGGGCGGGGACAGTCAGCCCAACCACCCTCCTGGCCCCCAGAGCTGCAGCCCCTGCCGCTGCCCGTGCCCAGCTCCGGTGCTGCCGGTGGGGTGGCCGAGGCTAGCAGGGGACTTGGCCCCTGCCTGCGGCCCCACACCTAGGCAGAGCCTGGCACCCGGGGCCGGCCCCAGGGTCACCAGGGGGACACACTGCGGGGGCCCCGCTCGGCCCGCAGTGCCTCGTGGGTGCGCCGGCGGCGGGCTTTGCGTGGCTCCTTGCCCTGCCCGTGGCCAGGGGGTCTGGCGTAGGGGCGAGGGGGGGGCGAGGGTCTCCCCCGGCTCCAGAGCTGCTGGCAGACCCTGTCCATGGCCCCCAGCGGTGGGTGCTCCACCAGCTGGAGGAAGTCCCAGTACCAGACTTTGCGGCCAGGGTGCCCGGCAGTGAGCTGGGGGTCACCGGCGGGGGCCATGCCCACCGCCTGCCAGGCGCTGATCACCTCCAGGGAGAGCTGCAGTAGGGGCTGGGTGAAGCCGTGCTCGGTGGCATGACATAGGTAGAGGCCGGCATCAGCGCGATGCACACTGCGCAGCAGGATGCCCCGCTCTGTCCACACCACTCGCTCATCCACCTGCACCTGCGGCACCCACGGGGACAGGCGGTCAGCTCAGCATGGCACGGCACGGCCCCGCCAGTGGTACACGGCTGGGGAGAGCCTACCTCTCGTTGAGGATCATCTGGGGTGCGCTGGTATGTCCAGAAGACGTTGGCTTGCAGGGATTTGGGGATGCACTCCAGGAAGGCGGTGCTGCCCTCCACCCCATAGTGCTGCTTCTGGGGCACGCTGCCCCGCCGGGGGTCTATGGGGACACAGCCTGTCCGTCAGCTCCCTGCCCCGGCAGGGCTGACCCCCTCGGCCTGGTCCCAGCTCACCTTCGGAACACAGCACGTTTGGGTCTCCGTTGCGGACGTCCTGCCGGCGGAAACGCCTGCGGGAAGGTGGCGGAGGAGCAGGGCCTGCGGCAGCATGACCTGTGCCCCTCACCGTGGCCTCAGGGCAGGCTGGCCACCCCAGCGCTGCGCCCCGGCATGTAACCTACCTCTTGGTGTTGGGCACATAGCGGGTACAGGTGGTCCCATCCCAGGCGCAATACGGGTCCCGGGCCAGGCAGCACTCGGCGCAAGCTTTGCCGTAGGCACCACAGCGATGCAGGGGCAGCTGGGCCAGCGCCATGGCTGAGCCGGCATAGAGCTGTTGCTGGGGGGGTGGAGAGGGGAGCTGAGCACCCCAGTGCCATGACATGGGGCCAGGCAGAGCCAGGACAGGACATGTGGACAAACCCGGGGTCCCCCCTTACCCGCTTGGAGGAGAGCTGCAGGCTGATGATGGGGGAGGCATCCTGCAGGCAGAGTGCAGGCAGGAGTTAGGGCATGGGGGGGGACCCGGCATCCGGGCTGCCGGCTCCCACATCCCAGCAGCTGGAGCATCCCAGCACAACCCAGAGCATGGGCAGCAGAAGGAGGTGCTGGAGAGGGTCTGACTGGGGGGGCACGGGGCCCCCCCCCCTCACCTGGAAGACCTGCAGCTCCTCCAGCAGCAGCGGCTCCATGTGGTGCCAGCTCTCCTTAGGCACCGAGACCACTTTCAGCACCGTGCCCACATCTGTGGGCAGGGAAGGGTGAGGTCAGGGGTCCCAGCCCTGGCATCCCGTAGCTCTCCCCCCCGCACCACAGCCCCAGGGTCACCACGTACCTGTGCCGATGAAGAGGACATCGTAGTGGCCATCAGCAGCAGTGACACGGTCCACGGCAATACGGGTGAAGGAGTAGGGCATGGCAGCTTGCAGGAAGAGGGGGCGCTGGCCGTGGGGCAGCACCGGGTTGTACATCAGTGGGTGGTGCCGGGCAAACTGGATCACCTCATCCGGGAAGTCCTTGGTGGAGCCGAAGGTGCCGAAGGTTTTGCTGGGGCACTGTGGGGAGGTGGTGCTGGCTGAGCGGGGTCTCGCTCCCCATGGCCCCCATCCCGGGTACTGGCATCCCACTGGCAGCACCAGCCAGGACACCCCTGTACCACGTACCATGCCTGGGCGGGGGTACGGCACGCGCCCCTGGTACGACACCCACTGGTAGTTGGGACCCTCCTTGTGTGCGAAGGGGCCCAGGAAAGCCCGGCGGATGTCAGCCATTGTGTAGACACAGACGGCTGAGCCCTGGAAAACAGAGCTGGTGGGAGAGAGGGGGGGTGATGTGAGGGGGCAAGGGGGGCACTGCCAGGCACAGGGTGATTGGGAGGAGGCTCGACCTGGAGGTGGAGAAGATGGTGTAGACCAGGGGGTTGCGCTTGTCCCTTGTCTGCAGCAAGAAGACGTCGCCTGCAAGCCGGGAGGGCATCAGTGCTGCCCCAATGTGTCAGGGCCACCTGTGGGCACTTTGGGGGGCCACCCCCACTCCCCCACTCACGGAGCTCATCGAAGTGGGTGTCCACCCCGTCAGGACCTGGCACGGCGCAGACAAGCCGAGCCTTCAGGAAGGTCGTCCACTTGTTCACCAGGCTGCGCTGCCCGCCCACGTCGTTCTGCCGGGAGAGGGAGGGTACCGATATCAGGAGTGGTGGGTGGCACCCGGGGGCACCAGGAGGGTACCAACGTTAGCAGCGGTGGGTGGCACCCGCAGGCACCCCCAGCCCCTAACCCACCGACCCGTGGATGCTCCCACCCGGCAGATCTGGCCGATGCGGGCGAAGCTGGTCTTGCCCAGCCCCTGCTGCCGCTCCACCGCCATCTCACGGAAGAAGAAGTAGATCTTGTCATCATCAGGGTCCTCGCTCTCCGGCACCCAGAAAACAGCCACGAACTTGGGCTCTGGGGGCAGAGGGGTGCTGCCTCCAGTGCCCCAGCTAGCACTGCTCCCCTGGGACCCTAAGGCACCTGCCGGGGTCCCAGGAGGGTGCAAACCCAACCCCACCCCCCCCCCCCCAGCTGCAGGGCAGAGGCAGAGTGAGGGTGGGAACCCCCAGGCAGCTAGGGTCTGCAGGGGGCAGGGGGATCCCTCACATCACCCCCCATAGGCAGCAGAGGGCAGGGTGCAGCCAAGCCTGGAGGACTTGTTGCCCCGATGCCTCCAGAGAGCAGCGATGCCGCACTGGGGTGCCGGTGGCCCCACTGCTCTCCCGCTCCCCGGCACTGACCGTTGAGCCAGCGGGAGTCGTGCTGCTCAGTGCGGATGGAGGGACGCCGGCCCAGGCTGCGGAAGATGGTAAAGTCACGGCCCATCAGATCGGTGGCCACCCCGGAGTAGAGCTCCTCGCCTGGCAAGCACCAAGGGAAGCGTTATGGGGACCCCCTGGCACCCCCCTGCCAGGCTGCCCCCCGGCACCGGGCTCGGCTCTCCCTTACCCACAAGGACGGAGGCGGCTGCATGCTGGGGGTCGTACGGGCTCTTCCCCTTGCCATCCTCAGCATGCTGGGGGTCCAGCTTGAAGATGGGCTCCTGGAAGGGAGTAAGGACAGGAGGTGGGTGGGCAGCAGCAGCTGGGGGCTGCAGCAGTGCTGGGGGGGGGCTCACCTCCGCATGCTGGCCAGCCTCCACAAAGGCGCAGACGGGGTGGAAGGCGCCGGTGCCGCAGGCGTACAAGTGGGTCCGGTTGTAGGAGTGCAGGATCTTCACAAAGTTCATGCACTCAGCCTGGGGGTGGAAGGCACAGGGAGGCGGTGCTGGAGCAGCCCCCCCGGTACCCCCTGGCACCCCCCCAGCACCCCCTGGCACTCACAGTGATGTCTTTGCCAGCCCAGTTGCACTCCTCCCTCCACTCCACCGGTGCAGGCCAGTAGATCTGCAGGGGGAGAGGGGGACGCTCACAGCCCCGGGGTATGCCCGGGGCCGCCCAGCCAGCGTGTCCCCCCATTACCTTCCTGTCCCGCTGGCTGATGTCATCCAGGGCCAGGGAGAGGAGGTGGTTCTGGGCACCAGCGAAGAGGCGGCCGCGCTCCTCGTCCAGCAGCAGGGCCCCGTAGCAGCAGGAGCGCTCCAGCGAGAAGAGGCGCAGCCCGTGGCGAGCCCGCAGCTCTGCTGGGACCCACCAGCACTGCTCAGCCCAGCCCCACTCTGGCACCTGCCACTGCCCAGCACGCTTCCCTGCCCCGGACACATGCCCCAGGGGGAGCTGGGTCTGGCCATGGCCCTCCGGCCATGGCACCCCGTCCCCCAAACCCGTCCCACTGGCTTGACCTGGTTCACCAACCCCATCTCCACACCAGCCTGATGTCCGTCCCTACTCTGCCTGGCCCCCATACCCCTGTCAGCCCAGCACCCATCCCCGAACCACCCAGCACCCATCCCCGTGCCGCCCACCCTGGTGGCAGGCGGCAGGGAGAAGGGGCCATTCCCTGCCCTGCAGAGCTAATCCCACCCTGGCGGGAACAAACAGCCCTTTGTCAGGCAGGGAGGAGAGCACCCGCCAGGACCTGATGCCAGACAAAGCCCCCGCGCTGTGGTGGAGCTCACGGGGTAGCCGGCCAGCACCATCTCCCCGGCTGGCATGCGGTGCCACCTTGGCGCACCGCAGGGCACAGCCATCTGTGCCGGCACATGGCGGGGGCCGAGAGCGAAGGCCCAAGTGCAGGCTTGGCCCCAAGGGCAGGCAGGTGGCCGGGGGTCTGGGATCAGGCAAGGAACCCAGCGGCCCGTGCCAATGCCCGCTGGGAGGGCAGTGCCAGTGCCGGTGAGGCGGCAGTGCAGGGGTCTCACACCCCTCCCACCATGCTGCCCCCTGCCCCCCAGGGTGCTCCTCTCCCCCAGGACAACACTGGGTGCCAACACAGCATCGGTGCAGCCATGCCTGACCCCACGTCCCCCCACGCTGCCCAAGTCCCACGCTCACCAGGGAAGGCCAGCTTGAGGCGGGGGGTGGCAGGAGGCGGGGGGCGGCCGGTGGTGGCAGCAGGGCCACGCACTAGGAGCAGGAGCAGGAGCAGCATGCGGCTCATGGCCGGGGCCTGGCTGGTGGCCCCACGGCTGGTACAGAGAAGTGAGACCTCAGCTCAGGTTACAGCCCCCTCCCTGCAGCCCCCAGACCACCATCCCTGCCCGGCGCTGCTGATGGGATCAGGAGAACCCAGAGCATCAGCATAGGACAACTCCGGCACGCACGAGGGGACCCCCCCACTGGGTTTGACCCAGTGACTCGGGGGACACACACACAGGCCATCCATGTCCCTCCCCGGTTTTTAAGCCCCTTTAATCCAACCCTGAAACAAAAGGGCGCTGGGAGCAGCTCTCCTGCTCCTGCCCAAGGGGAAACTGAGGCAGCCTGGCCGAACAGCACCCAGCCCTCCCCACGCTTGCCCAAGCCCTGGCTGGAGGGCACTGGGTTCTGCCTGTTCCTGCCTGCAAGCACAGAGCTGTCCCGTGGGGCCAGGGCGAGCACTGGGATAGTGCCAGCCGGACAGGGCACCCTGGACAGGCAGCGGGCTCCTGAGCACCAGGAAAGCTGGCCATGGTGGGGTGGGAGTCACAGGGCCCTGTGCCTCAGTTTCCCCCACTGCTACAGACCCTACTGTTTGGCCCCCAGCCCTTCTCGTACCACCCTGTGAATGGGAGCTGGGTTTGGGGGGGGGGGGGCCCTGGCCAGGCAGGTGACCACATCCCTCCCAGGGGGCCCACACCAGCATGCCCACCACGGGGTAGGGGAAGAACTCCTCTGGCTCCAGCACTGGCACACTCTCCCCCAGAGAGCGGGAGGCGAAGGTTATCACAAGCATTGAGCATCGCGCCAACACACAGCTCCCCGCCTTGCCTGCTGGCCGTGCCGCAGCAGCCACAGGCAGCCAGGACATGCCAGCCGGCACCTCCCCACACCGCATGCGAACCACAAGCCCGGCTACCTTGGTCATCGGTCCCCAGTGCAGCCGATGGGTTTCACCTGTGCTGCAGCCACCGGGGCCTCGCCAGGACAGCGAGGCTCAGTGCAAGCCCCCCAGGTTCTGCTGCCCCGCTCAAGCACAACGTGATCCAGGCCATGGTGGGTGCCAGGCCAGGGGGGCACATGTGGCAGTGCCCAGCACAGATCTGGGCACGTCTGCCTGCTGCCTGGCACAGCTGGGCCGGGGCTTGTCCTGGGGTCCCCGGGGCAGGGGCAGCCTCCTCCCGGGCTGGCAGGGCTGGGGAGCAGGTCCCAGGCAGGCAGCGAGTGGCAGGCAGCGGGCAGCAAGCGGCAGGCAGCGGGCAGCGGCCCCGGGCAGGCACAGTGCCACAAGGCTGGGCTGCCCAGCAGCCTGGCGTGGGGCGGCTGGCCCTAATGGCATTTCCAGAGGCGCCGGGACGAGGTGGGGGACCCGCCGGGCTCCGAGTGGGGCCGTGGCGGGGGCACCGGGGTCCTCCTTGAGCAGACCTCGGGGCAGACCGCCGGGGCACGGCCCACCCCCACCGGCTGCCCCGGCCTGATGCTGGCAGGGGGGGTAGAATGGGGGTGGGAGGATGGACGGGAAGCAGCGGCGGCACCGGAGACCCTCGGTAACGGCACTGGCGGCTCCAGCCCCCGAGACCTCCAGTGTCAACCCCCTCACCCCCCCGATGCCAGCCCTGGAACAGACCCAGCCCCCCGAGACCCCCGGCGCCAGCCCTGGAGGGGGCTCCCCCGCCCCCGGTGCCAGCCAGGACACGGCCCCGGCCGCCCGCCCCCCGGTGCCAGCCCGGGCAGGCCCCCGACGGCAGCGCAGACACCCCGGCCGGGGACACTCTCCCCGTACCGGCCCTGGGAGCCCTCCGCACCGGCCGGCCCCCGGCACCCACCTGAGTCCCGGCTCGGCTCGGCCCGGCCCGGCCCCGCCCTCCGCGTCCGCCGGGAGGGAGCGGGGCGGCCCCGGCGGGGCGGGGCGGGCGGCGGGGGCGGGGGCGTGGCACGGCCCGGGAAGGGGGGCGCACCCGCACGTGCGGACACGCGTGCACACGCACACTCGTGTGCAAATACACCCCCGCTCACATAGGTGCAAACAGGCGTGTGCAAAAACACAGGCGTGCAAGAAGGCCCGGGCATGCTCAGGCACGTGCGAATGCACCCACTCACCCTCGCACACAAGCACAGGCGGGCGAAATCACCCCGGCACGCTCACACACGCTCACACATGCTCACACACACTCACACACGCTCACACACGCACACTCGCACATGCACACACCCATGCTGCTACCCCCACACGGCCCACGGTGACACCCATGGTGACACCCGCCACCCCTGGGGCACAGCTGAGCACGCCACGCTCAGCACATGAGTGTCTCAGCACATGAGTGGCCGGGCTGCCTCAACTGTTGGGCAGGCAACTGCTGGTCAGGTGCTGCCAGCCCGGGTGTGGGGTGCTGGGGGCCATGCTGGGGGGCACCAGGGGCCGTGCCGGGGGCGGCGGGGGGCCCGTCCCGCGACCCGCTCAGCTGCAGCCCAGATGTCTGGCTTGGGCCCAGCCCGGAGCAAACAAAATTCCTCCGCTGCCTCCCATTTTCCAGCCACCACTGCCAAGAATAGCAAGTGCCGAGCGGTGCCGGCAGCGGGGCCACGCGCGCCTTGGCAGGCAGGGCTTGGGGAGGGGGGGGGGGGACACATGGGCTGCCCTGGGGGCCACCCCCTGCCTTGTCCCCCCATGCCCCTGGCTGTCCCTACCTGCGGGTGCAGGAGTCCAGGAAGGCAGGTCCTGCATGGGTAGAGAGGCAGGGGGTGCAGGCAGTGGGTGCAGGCAGGTGCAGGGTGAGTGGGGAGGCGGGGGTGCAGGCAGGCAGCGGGTGCCAGCAGGCAGCAGGTGCAGGCAGGCTAGCAGCGGGTGCAGGCAGGCTAGCAGCGGGTGCAGGCAGGCCAGCCATAGGCGCAGCCCGGCAGCGGGCGCAGGCAGGTCAGGTGCAGGTGCATCCAGGTCAGGTGCAGGTGCAGGCAGACAGCCGGCACAGGCAGGCAGTGGGTTCATCAGGCAGCAGGAGCCGTGCAGGCAGGCACAGGCAGGCCAGCAGCAGGCAGGAGGAGCCATGCCAGGCAGGCACCCTCTGCCCCAGCACCGCCTCCCATTCCCCTCCCCGTTGCACTGCAGTGCCAAGCGCCAGCCCAGCGTCATGGGCAGTGAGGGGGACAGGGACAGCAGAGGGATGGGTGGCAGAGGAGCCATTGCCACAGGTATGTCAGGGGCTACTCTGCTGCAAGACTTTGCCCAGGCGCTGTGGTGGGACTTTGGGCTGGGTGTCCCCCACAGGGTGGAGCACCGTGTCCCTGTCCCCACTGTCCCAGCCTGCAATCCCCGTCATCGGGCACCTTCCTTTGCTGTGCCAGCACTGAGCCTCGGTTTCCCTCCACCCAGCTGGGACTTGTCCACCCAGCACCTCTTCCGGCATGCGTGGTGAGGTGGCCAGGTGGCGTCACCGTCACCCCAGCCCCAGAGCCCTGCGGGGACCTTGCTGGCAGCGGCTCTGCCTGGAGAAAACCATCAGGCATCAGAAGGGCTGGGCTTCCATCCCGGAAAAACAGCGCGGGAGGGATGTGCCACGTCGCCCGCCAGCCACCCTTTCCCGCCCTGACGGGTGTTCCTGGCAAGCACCGAAGCCACTGGGCACTGATGCAATGAGAGTCTCCAGCTGTGATGGGCATCGGCAATGGCATCCTGCCCTCATCCCTGTGCTCGCTGCCAGCCCCAGAGGGTGGCATGGGGGGGGGGGTGCTGGTGGCCTGGCTCCCCACCAGTGTGGGGGTGTCACTGCAGGCAGTGCAAGCAGGTGCTGGCACCTTCGCTCTTTGATCTCTTCCCTGCCGCTGGCGGATCTGCACCTAGGGATCACTGCCTCGGCCAAATCTCCCCCGGCAGTTCCGGCTCTGGAGAGCACTGGTAGCTCTGCCAGAAGCGCCTGAGCCCCCAGCAGTGTTTGCGGTAGGAAACGGCTCCTCTCCGCCTCTGTAGGGCTCCTGGGAGCTGCATGGCAGCAGGCAGTGGCCAACGGCTCCCACATCTCCTGTGCCCGCAGGCAAGCCGGCATCGCAGAGGATGTATCCATGCTGTCGGATGGGTGACCCTATCCGATCGTCATGAGATGGGAGACCCCACATGGTGGGAGATGGGCTGAAATAGGCATCCACTAGCCACCAGGATGGGAACAAATCCTGCACCCCAAGTGGGAGTGGTACCTCACCAGGAGAGCCCTGGGAATACCATGGCGACCTGTGGGGTGACCCAGAGTGAGTCGGCTGCAGGGTGGCACCCCATCTTCCTGGTGGCTGGGGAGCATCCCTCCACCCCGGTGGAGCCATCTTGGCTGGGTCTGGCCAAAACCCAGGGGGATAAAGCGAGCTGCATCATGCAAACTGGTGCCATAGGTGTCCCTGTGCCACCTGGGCTTGGCATGGCCCTGCTCCCCAGCACTGCCAGTGACACTGACAGCTTGCTGGTGGGAGAGAAGGGAGCAGAGGGTGGGGAGGCATCCTCAACCCTGCCTGCACCCGTAGCCCAGGCATGGGGATACCCTCCTTGAGCTGATATCCCCTGGGCCTGGCCACCCCAAAAAGCTCTCAGTGGTTTGCGACAGCACCAAAGTTGTGGCTTTAGGAGTCCCTTGGGAGTCCCCCCAACACGGGGCCCCTCGCTGGCTGCCTGCGTGGCTCCTCCATCCCTGCCCAGGCTGGCTCCCCATCCCAAGCCCCACTCCCCATCCCAAGCCCCGCTGCCCACCGTAGCCTGTGGCTTTTCCATGGGCGAGGTAAGCCCCTCTGTACCACAAGCACCGTGGGGACCTCTCCCATCACCACTTTGATGGGTGTGCCAGTGTCTCCTCACTGGCACACCTGGCTCGGCTGTGCACCAAGTCTGGGAAGCGGCTGTGTGTCCCTGTGGCACATGGTGTCGGGACAGCGGTTGGCATCAGGCCTCAGGTGGCCACCCCATCCCTGGTGCCAGGCAGGGGACAGAGCTCATAGTGTGCCAGGTGTGCTGGTGCAAGGGCCCAGGCTGATGGCAAGCAAACGCGCCCGAGCCAGCTGCATCCTTGTAGCCCGGCGTGGTGGCCGTGTCCCAGGGGCACACCAGCTCAGGGCTCACACCCTGTCTATGGATACACCCCCCCCGACTCACAATCCACCCCCCATCACAACACGCTGGTGCGAGACCCGCACAGCAGGGACCTGTGTGGCCCCGGTACATTCCTGCCGGGATTAGGTACCGGCTCCCGGCAGCGTCATGCCAGTGTAGCCTGGTTAATCCTTTTTTAATTGTCCCCACCCTGTGATGGGCTGAGCCAGGCTGCCCAGGGGATGTGGGGTTCTGGGTGCACCCCGGTGCCTGAGCACATTGGGGCTGCCATCATCGGGTATCCCTGCTGTGCGACCGAGCCATGGGGTGCACGGTGAACCTTTGGGGTGGTGACAAAGAAGGAGGCATCCATCCTCCTGGTACAGAACAATGGCTTTTCGGGAATGGGAGGGATTCTGGGCTTCTAGGATCCCATCCTGCTGCCCTGGGGTGACCATCTACCCTGGGCTTCGTGGATGCCATCTGCTGGGCTCCGGGGCAGGGTCCCGTGCACTGAAAACCGCTGAGCTTGAAGCTCCTCAAAACCATCCCAGTGGGGCAGGAGCCTCAGCAGAGCCATGGTGTGTGGGACACGGCATGCAGGCTCTCTGCCATTGGCCTGGCCCTCTCACCCGCCCAGCTGAGACCCCCTGCCTGCTGCCCTGCACCAGCCCCTCTGGCCCTGCCCTGTGCCACACCAGCCAGCAGCATCCAGCTCCTCCAGGCTTTAAAAATAGGCTGCTGTCCCTGCCACTGGGTCGGTAATTTTAGCCGGGGTGTGTCTCGCTGGGAAGCATGTGGGACTGCTCATCTGCTCCCGTTGGCCCGGCGGCATCCACACCCAGGGCTGATGTCAGCCCCTTGCTGCCCACTTGCTCGTCCCTGCCCTGGGACAGCACCCGGCAGCGCAGCCCAGCTGTGGCCACCTTGGGCACAGACGATGCTAGGCGAGACAGCAGGGCAGGGGTGCCCAGGTGTCCCCTGAGCCTGCCTGCTCCCCATCCAGGGCATCTTGTCCCCAAAAGCACAGGGGAGCGCAGCATCCTGCTGCCATGGTACCCAGCAGCACCCAGCCAGGCAGTAGTGGTGGGGGGTCCTAGCACCCTGGCCTGTCCACCCTCCTCCTCCTCTCACCCCGCCCCCCAACACAACAGCCACTTCAGATCGCCTCCCACGGTGCTCCCGCAGAGCCGCGGCAGCTGGGAAGGCTGGGGGGCCACCACCGAGCATAATGCAGCTATTGATGGGTGAGCCGTCGGCCCCGGCACAGCACAATAGGGCCTTGTCTGCCAGCCCAGCTCCGGCTCCTGCCCAGCCCGGTGCCTGGCATCAGGCTCCCCTCTTCCCCAAACTGCTCAGAGCTTGCCCAGGTGCCAGCCAGGGCAAGCCCAGACCAGGGCTGAGCTGACAAGTGCGCTGGAGGAGGCAGGGGTGGGAAGGCACCGGGTAAATGCCCCTTTCCTGTAAACCAGCGCTCTGGGGACGGGGCATCGCTTGGGAAGCCCCCTGGTGCGGCTGTGCTGGCCCTGGCTACCCTGGCCAGGACAAGGCTCAGGGGTCCCCACCCGGCTGCAGGATGATGGGGACAAGGAGGTGGAGCGTGCCTGGCATTGCCCCCGCTTACCTCTCAGGATGGTGTCTGAGCTCCCCAGCACCCACCGAGGGAAGACCAGGACCTGGCACCCCCCCTGGGGAGCTCCACCACCCTGTCCCCCTGACCTCACAGCCCCCCTCGGTGGGGCAGCCCAATACCCTGCGGCCGCCATCTCACCTGCTACGGCACATGGGCTCTGCTGGAGCTCGCCTGCCTCCTCGCCCAGTGGGTGAGCCGGGGCTGCAGCTGCTGCCTGCTCTTTAAACCCCAAATCCCCGGTGCCGGACGCCAGTCCCATTGGCAGCGGGGGCGGAGGGAGGGGACGCAAAGCCCTGGTCCGTGCTCCCGGGGCCAGCACCAACAAAAGGCGACTGTGTCCTGTGTCCTCCCCATGCACCCGGTGACCTGGCCGGCTGCTCGGGGACAGCCCCTCAGGACCCCAGGGCTCCCTGGGGTGCTGCCACCCCCTCTGCCTGCACTGGGAAGGTGGGAGAGGCACGGGCGAGCTCTCGGTCCCTGATTGCAGACATGGAGCATCCCGATGTCCCCAAGTACCTGTCCCTGCCTGTTTGGTCCTGTTCTTGCCTGGAGGGGTGCCGGGGCGAAGACGCTCATTGCTGTCCCCCTGCCTCATCTGCTCCTGTAAAGCGTGGCCCAGCCGGGCTGGAGGAGGAGGAAGGGGACACAGTGCGTCTGCCTGGAGGATTCCCCCCGCAGGACCCCCAGAGCCCTGCCCTGGCGGGGCGGCCGGGCCAGATGACTGCCTGTGAAGCATCCCTGTGGTCCGAAGGCTGGGAGCAGCCGTGCTGCCTCATTAATGAGGGGTAAATGTGTAACAAGCTCTTGGCCAGGCCAGGGCGGTTAGAGCCGCACAGCCCCTCTCACTCACCCGGCATGCCAGGAGCTGCGGATGTGGTGGCTTTATCCTGGTGGGAGCTGCGCAGCTGGAGCAGGAGGGAGAAGAAACGTCTGTCTTGTGGCTGGACACGCCAGGGTGACTTCAACTGGAAGGAGCGGAGTGGGCAGCGCATGGGGCTGGGACAGCATAAAGACCGTCCAGGAAGGAGGGAGGCTGACCCGCCACCCACGCCTGCCCCCGTCTCCACAAGGGAGGCTCGGGCTCAGCCCAGCTGTCCACTGGCTAGGGCGTGAGGGTGAGGGAGCCGGGCTCTGCTCTGCCGTGCCCGCCAGGACGAGAGGCCACGGACACCAATTCAATAAAAAAACAGCACAGGAAATTCCATCTGAAGGCAAGAAAATGTGTTTTGTTTTGGGTTTGTTCTGCTGCAGGTGCTGGCAAGGCTGCCCCGGAGGCTGTGGAGCCTCCAGCCATGCAGACAGGCAAACCCTGAGCCGCTCCTGCCGTGGGGTGGCAGCGGGGGAGCCAGAGGGCTCTGCCAGCTCCGGCTGCACCGGGGACGAGCCAGGCCCAGTCGCCCACCCCGGGAGCTGTGCCCCGTTCGGGAGGAGAGGAGCTGGAGGGGACACCGGGCCGGGGACGTTGCCCATGCGGAGCCGGGCTCTTGCCCATGCGGCTGCAGGCCAGCACGTCCTGCGTGCGGACGCCTGGCACACTGTGCCGTGCCGCGCCGCGTGGTGCCGGGGCACCGTGCAATGTTGAGCTCCACAGGGATCTTTTGGGCTCGGGGGGCCGGGTGACACCCACTGGGGACGCACTGGGTGGCACGGCCGCCCCTTCCCGCGGGAGAGAGGGGCCAGGGCTGCCCCATGGCAGGGTCAGCCCCCACCTCCAGGAGGGGGAGCCAGGGGCTGCCAGGCCCCTGCCCGCGCCCTTCTCTTCCCACCTGCCCTGCCCCAGCGCGGGGGAGAGGGGCGGCGAGGGTGTGCGGGCAGCGGGGGCTGCGGGGTGCACGGGCCTGCGGTCACCCTGGAGGGAGCGAGTCTCGGGAGCGCCCAGGGCAGCCCGGCGGGGCCGGGGGCCGGGCGGGTGCAGGCCGAGGCCCGGCCGTGCCGCTGGCTGCCGTCAGAGGGCGGTCGGGGCCCGCGCGGCCGGGCCGGGCCGGAGCCGGGACGTGGCGGCGGCCGGGCCGGGCCGGGCCCGGCGTGGGGCGGCGACGCAGCCGGAGCCGGGGCAGCCGAAGCCCGGGGGGGCGAGGTGTGGGCGGGTGCCGCTGCGGGCGCTCTGTCACCCGTCCGGCAGCGGGGCTCGCCCTGCCCACGCCGTCACGGGATGGCAGCGTCCCCGCCTGGGCGGCGTGCGGGGTCACCAGCATCGTGCCCTTCCCTTCGGCCGGCGGGGGCGGCGCTGGCCGGTGCTGGCTGCGCGCTCACCTTGCCGGCGGCGGGGCAGGCAGCGCGCCGGGCAGCGCTGGAGCGGCCGCCTCTGCCCGGCACCCGCGCCCCGTCCTGCCCAGCCGGAGCTGCGGTGGCCGGGGGCGGCTGGAAGCCCGCGTCCCCGCCTGGCCTCGGTGCCACCATGAGCGCTGCTACTGGTGGCCGTGTACCCCCCGGGCCCGGCCCGGCCCCGGTTCCTGCGGCGATGGTGGCGGGTGGGGTCTGCTGCCTGCAGGCAGGGTGGGGGTCCCGGGGGTGCCATGGAACAGACAGGGCGGGGTGGGTGGGTGGCGTGGGCTGTGCTGAAGGGAAATGGGAGCGGAGACAGCTGCCCGTGTCTCCCCAGCCCTCAGTGGCAGCGGGGTGCCCCACCGACAGGGGAGCTCTGGGAAGGGAGCTGCTGGGGGAATTTCCACGAAGCACCGTGCTCTGCCCATGAGGAAGGGTTTCAGGGAATTGGGCTGTGGGGGCAGCACGTGGGGTAGCTGGGCAGGGCTGGGGCACATGCTCCTGGCGCACGCTGGCTGCCCGCCACTGACCGGCTGGCACCGGCCGGCCCGCAGGCCCCACGGCAAACAGCGCTGGACTGGGCAAGCCAACCCCTGGACTGGGCAAGGAGGGACTGCCCCACACCCAGGGCTAGCGCTTGCGGGGCCCCCCTGGCCACGTCTCGGCACTTTTCCCACCATGCTGGCCACCCCGGCACAGCCCCTCCGCCAGTGCGGTGGGCACTGCTGCCGGCTCCTGCTCCCTCCTGGCTCAGCCCCTGCAGCCCCCGGGCTCCTTCCCGGCTGTGGGGCAGGTGGGTCGGTACCGTTAACCACCCTAGCATTGCCGGGCAGGGTGGTGCCAGCATCTCTGCTCAGCAGTGGGAGTGCCAGGGCGTGCTAGGTGCCTGGCCACGTGCTGGTGGAGGTGGGAGCTGGCCAGGGCTGTTTTCCTCTGTTTGCTCGGCCGTGGGGACGGCCAGCCATGCGGATCAAGGCCAGCGTCCCCCAGGCAGCCAATTGTCGGCCAGCTTGGAGGGGAGGGAGAGGGGCAGCCGCCCCAGGGCTTTACCAACCACGGAGGGGGCCACCATGCCAGTGCTGCCCAGCCTGAAATGGTGCCAGGCTCAGCCCACCCAAGCGCAAAGCTGGGTGATGCCGGCAGGGAACTGGGGTTGCCCGACAGAACCCCAGCATTCCCCAGCTGCCCCTGGTTGAGGTGGTCGTCCCCCACATCCCACTGCTGCCGGAGCTTGGGGACCCAGGTGCTGGGGGATGTGGCAGCCTTGGTCCTGAGCACCGGCATGTCCTTTTGTGCTGTTCCCACTGAATCCTTTTCCTGGCGGACCATGAAAAGGCCTTTATCCCTTCTCCTCCTCGTGGCCAGATCACATGCAGCAGGACCCTGTGCCGCCATCTGGCCCCGGGACCACCAGTCACCCCGGCGAGGGTGGGGGCCCGGCACAGACCTGCCGGTGCCTTCCGCGGGGAGCTGGAGCAGACCACGGCTTCACCAGGGCCGCACGACCGTATCTGCTCCTGGGCCCACTCTGGACCAACTGCCGCCCCCTGGGGAGAGGAGGGACATGGCTGTGGCCACGTCTCTCTTTTTGGCCCAGTTATTTATATCTTTTAAACAAGGATGCTACAGTCATCTGGCCCAAAAGGCATCCCCAGTCCTCCTCTGCTCCCCCGCTCCCCAGCTCCCCAGCCATCTGCCACCCAGGCCCTGGGCAGCACGCCCAACACCCCCCCCCCGGGCTCCCCCAGCCAGCTCTGCACACGTGACAGCTTGCGGGGAGGCTCGGGTTTGAACAGGAGACACCCACCCCCCCTCCCTGGGTGCTGCAGACCTCACAATGCTGTCCCACGTTTCCTTCCACTGCCCCATTCTGGGGCCCTGCTCCTGCTCTGCTAAACATTAACTGCCTGCCCCAGCTGCAGTTCGGCACTGGACCTGGCGTCCCAGGAGGGTTTAGCTGGGGGTCTGGCCCTGCACCCAGTCCAGGTGGGTTTTGGGGCATAGGACAGCCCAGCCCAGCTGTCCTGCACTGCTGGCATTGCCCTGTGCCTCCTTGGAGGCTCTGGAGGCTGCCTGGGCTCCCTCCCCGTCCCCAGGGAGCCTGGGTGGCTGCTGCACAGGATGCTGAGCTCCCCGTGGGATGTTCAGGGAGCTGATGGAGGGCAGCTCACACCCCCGCAAGCCTCTGGTCCTGTGGACGTGGGAGTGTCCCCTGTGGGCTGGCAGGTCCCCCAGGAGCCCCTGTGAGCAGGGGTCCCCCAGCACAGTGGGGCCCTGCCACCCTCCTGAGGGATAGTTGCCAGAGCATCCCTTCAAGCGGCTGGGACCCAGAATCTCTTTGCCCATTCGTGGGAGAGTGTTGCTGACCCCATGCCCGGCTTTCCAGTGGGGTGTGGGGATTAATGGAGCCCAGCAACTGGGGACATTGGGGAAACAGGCCAAGACCCAGAGAAGCTGCCCTGGAGTGGGGCACTGGGTAACAGTCATTTCGGGAGCATCATGGCCACTTGGGCTTGTTTGGCTTTAAAGGTATTTAAGTTGCATTTAAAGGCATTAAAGTCCTTGCTAAGTCCTTGCTTAATTGCCTTAAAGGCATTTAAGCCCTTGCTGCAGGATGGCAAGACCACAGGAGCAAAGCCCCAGGCCCCTGGCTGTGGGTGCTGCTAGTGGGGACAGTGGGAACACGGGTGCCCTGCCTGGGTGGCAGAGATGAGTGGGCTGCTGCCGGCACCTCTGGACAGTCACCCTATGCCAAGAGGAACAGTTTGTCCCCATCACTTAGGGCTCAGGGCATCCTCCTGCTCTCAAGCACTTCCAAGCGGACTTGGTGCTTGATGGCTGGGAGCTGGAGGAGCCTGAATGGGACTGGCACCCTGGTGGGGGCTGGGGGACCCCTTCAAACCCTGCAGTGCTGCGGGGAGAAGCGGTGGGGTTACCCCAGGGCTTGTCCTCAAGTCCTTGGTTCCCGGTGCTGTGCTTGGCAGGGAAGCGATTGAGCGCAGAGATAACCCATCCTTCAGGTCTGCTGAGCAGCGCTTTGCTTCTGGCTTCTGTAAAGTTAATTGGTTTCGAGGTTCCAGGAACAAACGAAGGAGAAAAACCTACTCTCCTGACGTGCGGGATCATTGAATGCTCCCTGGCAAGTTATAATTGCAAATCATGTTTTGAAATCGCGTTAACCAATTAGTCCTTGTTGTTGTGCCTTGCCACATGACAGCATGTGCTGTGAGGAGGCCGGCAGTCAAGGGCAAGGTAGGGGGCCACGAGCTGCCCCCTGCCGCTGCCAGCTCTGGGCCCAGGCGCCAAGCTGCCAGCATCAGGGGGCTTTTCCAGATGGGGTGGCTGGGGGGAGGAAGGGTCCTGCCCTGGGCGCAGCCTTCGGCATGTGTCACTCCAGGGTCCCCCCATTCTGCACTGCTGGCCACAGGCATCCCTCTCCTCTTGCCACCGGCGATCCCAGCCCCTTTCACACCTCCCTGGTGATGGGGTTGGGGTCAGTGGGGGTCTCAGAACCCCTGCTGGGTGCTGGGGCTGTGCCTGCAGGATGGCCAGCATTGGGGACCAGAGGCACTCACTGGCATGTTCCCAGCAAGGACAAGTGCTGGGAGGCTTCTTGCTAAAGAGGCCAGGGTGGCAGAGTGGGGGGGAACACTGCTTTGGATGCAGATCTAGCCGTTATCTACCACATCTTCCTGCCATCTCCCATCTTGGCCCTGGGAACAGCGGGCAGTGGCAGGCGGCAGGCACAGAGGCCGGGCGAGGAAACCAAGCGTGACAGGGAGAGCATGCCCTGGACGTGCACAGTACCCACTCCTGGGTCCTGGCCAGCCTTGTCCCACGCTGGGATGCTCTTGAGGCTGAGGGACTTTATGGGCTCACTTTAATCTGCTCCATCTCTGAGCGTGGCCGAAGAATGAAAAATAGGGAAGATTTTGGCTGGGGGGCTTGGTGAGAGGGCAAACTGCACAGGGGTTGGCTGCGGGCGAGGGCTGCCAGCACCGCACGGCCGGCAGAGCCGGCACAGAGCTCAGCTCCCTGCTGCCGACGAGGCAGGGTGCTGCCGGCGGGACGCGCTGTGCCATGCCGCGCTCCCCCGAAGGCTCCTCACATCTGAGAACCCGGCGTCAAACTTTCCACCCAGACGGAGAAAACCACACGACTGTGGTTTTGCAATCCGCTGGAGCCCTGGCACAGGCCTGACACCCCCAGAGCCAGTGGCGAAACTGCCCTGGGCTGTGCTGGGGAAGTACTGTCAGCTGGGGGACTTGGGGGGGTTGAGGGGTGGGTCTTAGCCCACCCCTCTCCCAGGCAGCCCCTGGCCATGGTGAGGGGACTGGTCCCCATGTTGGCTCCCCCCTGCCTGGCCAGCCTGGCTGCAGGCAGCTGGAGCTGCCGTGTGATGGCTGAGGGGTGCAGGGACTCTCTGGGCCGGGCTCTGAGAGGTTTGGGAACGTCTTTTCCCTCTTTCCCTCCTCTCTTTCTCACTGCTTTGATTTTCTGCAAAGCTTCAGCTGGGCACAGTGGGGGTGGCGTGGGCATCTCCTCTGCTCAGGGGGAAGTGATAGAGAAGGGTGTCACACGCAGAGGATGAGAGAGGGGATGATAAAAAGGGGGTATGGCTTCATTTGTGCCAATAGGAGAAGGGGAAGGGCAGCGTTTGGAGGCTGGGAAGGAGCAAGCAGGTTCTGAGCCACTGCGGGCACCCGGGCCCCCCAGCATGGCCACCCTGCCGGCTGGCACCGCACCCCGTGCCACGGGGCCTGGCTGCCTGTCCCCGTCCCCAGCCGCCTGCGCCATGTTTGCTTACAGGGCGGCAGCTCTCAGCCTCCTTTTACCCCCCCTGGTGAGGCGGGGACATCTCCACACTGGTGCCACATGGCTGGTGCCCGTGTTGGCCAGGGCAGGGAAGTGTTAAGTGGATGGCTTGAGCCCAGCCATGCCCATGGCTCTGGGTGCCTCCAACTCCCCCCTCGCCACCCTGCCAAACCTGGCTGCCTCCGGTCCCCCGGTGTGCCAGCCAGCGCTGGTTCAGCACTTACGCATGCTGCTGTTATTAGAAATTAGTTAATGGGTGTCTCTGGCCAAAGCAGAGCAGTGGTAACAGGAGCCGTGAGATCGCCGGGAGCGTGAGGGCAGAGATGCCACTGAGTATTGAACGTCCCCCGACAGCCAGGCAAGAGGGTGCCACTGCTGCCGCCGGCGGGGCGGGGGGAGATTGTCCTCCTCCCAGCCCCATGGCGATGCTCGCTGCTGGCCGGTGGAGTCATTTCCATCCCAGGCCGCCTGAGGCTTCCTGAGGATTTATAAAAGATATGCGTAACACAAATAAAGCCTTCCAGCAATGTGCAGAGCCGTCATGCCGAAATGTGGCAGCTGTGCAGGGCTTGCTGCTCTGCACAGCGAGGTGGGTGCGTTGAGCCCCCACCTTGCTGCGGCATGGACCCGAAAGATTTTCCTCTGACGTAAAAGCCAGGCAGGGCAGAGGAGCAGGGTGCCCTGCTGAGCAGGGCAGGAGGCAGTTCGGGGGTGACAGCCCTTTGGAAGGGGCAGGGAACCTGTGGGGACACAGCTGGTGGCTGTCCAGGACCTCCTGGCCCCTGCAGTGCATGGGATGCTCTTGGGAGAAGAAATTTCCTCCTTGGGGCACTTTCGTGGGGATAGACCCCAAAATTTGGTCTCTATGAAAAAAGAGGTCTTTCAGCCCAAGTGGGGAAGTTTGATGGGGACTGGAGGAGGGGATTGGAGTGTCCCCCCCACTCTGGGCCATGTTGGGGTGATCCCACACAGATTGTTTTCTCCCAGTGTTTGGAGGTGCCAGGACGGCCACTGCAGGGGCAGCAGGCATCCCTGAGCAGGGGACCTGGCTGGGCTGGGTTTACCTTGGGGCAACTTGAGCTTCCGAGGCTCGGGAGATAAACTGGCTGCGGGGAAAGCTGGGGAGGACCTTCCTCGGCTGTTGGGTGACTCTGCCACTCTCTAAGAGGGGAGAAGGCCTGGTGCCCATGCTCAGCGCCTGCTGGATTTAGCCCTTCAGGTTACATTAGTGTGACTGACAGCCCCATTGCTTTGAGTGCTGGCTGCTGGCTTCCAGCAGCAGCCCCTGGGTAATCCAGGTAGTGATGCCTGGTGGGGTGACCGTGCCCGGTGGGGTAGGGATGCCTGGTGGTGCACTGGTACCCAGTGGGGTGACCGTGCCCGGTGGGGTGGGGATGCTCGGTTGAGTACTGATCTGATGCCTGGTGGGGATGCCCAGTGGGGTGGGGATGCCCGGTGGGGATGCCCGGTGGGTGGGGATGCCCGGTGGGTGATGCCCGGGGGGTGGGGATGCCCGGTGGGTGATGCCCGGGGGGTGGCCGTGCCCGGTGAGGCACCAATGCCCGGCGGGGCGGCGGTAGCCGTTGGGCGGCGGCGAGGCGGGGCTGGGGCCGGGGCCGGGTGCGCTCCCCCTGCCGCTGCCCCTGACGCTGCCCCGGCGGCGCGGAGATTGGGAGCCGCCGCTCTGGGGGCGGGCCCGGCTCCGGTTTAATCTCCGGCTCTGCCCGGATTACGGTCGTGGGACAGAGTCTAATCCGCGGCACGGAGGGGCTGGCCACGGGGGGCTGCTCGCCCCAGCCCGCAGCAGAGGCGCCGCCGGAGAGGGGGGCAGGTAAATCCCCCCCAGTCTCCCCACTTGCACGCGCCCCCGCGCTTTTTGCCTTCGTCTTCGGGAAACTCCGTGTCTGAAGGCTGCCGGGGGCTCGGCCCCCTCGCCTCCCCTTAGTGCCCCCCTCCATCCTAGCCACCCCCCTCCTGGCCATCTCCCCTCGCCCCCCGCCCGGCCTCGCTCTCCTCCCGCAGCCCGGCGCTCTCCGCAATCCCCTGCTCTCCTCCACCTCCTCCTCCTCCTCCTCTTCCTCCCGGAGCCGGACAACTCCCCCCGCCGCCCCACGGCAGCACCGGGGAAGACTCGGGGCTCCGTGGCTCCGGCAGCCCTGGCAGGTGGCAGCGCCCCGGGGCTGTTTGCTTTCCTCGTCTCCTGCCGTTTCCTTCTCCAGCTGCTGAAACCCTTCCACGGGTGAGTAACAAATCCTGCGAGGGCAGAGGGAAGGCAGAGCCTTGCCTTGCTGCCTTTCCAACCTTAACACCTGGGCAAAGCTCCTGCCCGCGGTGTGGTGCCGGAGGGGTTCGGCATTGCTGCTTGCTTTGCTGACGATAATAGCAACACCAGCCCCTAAGCCCCCTTTTCTTTCCGTTTTTTCTGCTTTAATTTTTAATCGCCCGTGGGTGCGACATATGTTTCTTAAGGCTGGAAGCGGTCACGGCCGGGATCGGGTGTCAGGGTGCCGGGGCGAGGAGCGGTGCGCAGCGGGGGGCACAGCCAGGGAGAGCGATGCCGGCTGCCGCGGGCGCTGCCAGGGCTCGGCTTGGCTGTGCGTGCGGTGCTTCCCAGGCCGGGGTATTTATAGAGCCTGGCTGGCCGCGACGGCGGTGCGGCAAGGCAGGTGGCACATTGCGTTCCTGCCGGCCACGCGTGTCCCATGTCAGCCAGCCCACTGACCTGCTTTGCCTGGGGCAGCTTGCAAAGGTCCTGCTAGAGAGAAACCTTCCCCGAGGGGAAACTGAGGCATGGCAGGCGGCTGCTGGCCCTGGGCTCACCGTGCTGGCAGCTGGCTCTGTGGTGGCACGGTTGAGCCAGGGGACCCAGCAAGTCCCCGGCAGGTGGGATGGAGGGGAGGCAGAGCCCTGGCGTGGGGGTGAGCCCTGGCTGGCTGTGGAGGGCACGGCTGTGCCGAGCCGCCACGAAGGAGACAGGGAATTTTCCACTGGCGTTTGGATCTGGCCCAAGCTGAGCCGTTAGACCTGCCCGGTCCCTGCTGCCAGCCACTGGCATGCATTCACCCCCCGGCTTCGTGGGGGCACCCCAGAGAAAGCTGTCCATGCCCCATGATGCTGCCCTGTCCCCCTGGGGTCCAAGCACTGGTGTGCCCTGGCTCTGGTGGCCAAGGATGCTGGGGGACAGCGGGGGCACCCTGGCTGGCCTGGGGGCGGCATGGGGGGGTGCCAGCACCACAGGGGAGCCTGGCCGAGGCACAAAGGGCCCTGCAGCACCCGGCCGTGCTGCAGCTGTAATCACACGCCAGGGCCACAGCCACGGCAAACAAACAGGCACCGGCAGAGCCTATTTTCCTTGGCGCGTGGGGATGGAGGGAAGAAGTGGGATCCCATGGGCTCCTTTGGAAACGCAGCCCTTGAGAAAACAGGCGGGTTGGGGCTGGGCCGGGCCCCCCATGCCCTCGGCCCTCCTTACCGCGTGGGTCTCGACTGCCACGCGCCTCCCTGGCCACTGACACAGGTCCAGGGCTGGCTGTGTCCCCTGTGCTGGCGGGGGGACAGCCAGCGTGGTCCTGCTGTCCCCAGGCCAGGGGGATGTGCCAGGCTGGTGGCATGGCCCAATGGCAAGAGTGGCAGTGCTGGGAACAGCGGTGGCCCTGGGGGCTTGGGCAGGTTGTGTCCCCCGTTTGGGATAGGGTGCTGTGCTGGGGGCGTCAAGGTGTCAGGAGGCATGTTAGGCTGCAGCTGAGGCTGGTATGGTCCCTGGCACTGTCTGTGGCAAACGGCAGCTTGGATTTTTTTGTCATCGACTCCTTGGTGTCATCCCGCCATGTTTTTTACGGAGTGGGAACTCCTGGAAAGCATCCCGCTTCCAAGGCAAAACGAGTCTCCAGAGATGCGATAGAAAACCTAACGTGGGTTTTTCAGGTGTTACCTGCCCGTCAGTCCCTGCAGTTGCCACCATCCCTGTCACTGTTCTCCCTGGGGGCCCTGAGCTCCTGACAGGCAGTGCGTTGGCTTAAGTTTAAAGCAAAACCCAACATTGAGCCTAGAGATGGCTGTGATGCTTTGGGCTCAAGCTTCCATCTCACCCGGACTCCTCCAGAGCCATGCTGGATGCCACTGGCCTCGTGCTGTGCCCAACCTGTCCCCATCCCCATGCTGCCAGCTCCTCTGCTGCCTGACTTGTCCCACTGTGGGCTCAACCCCTTCCTTCCATGCTGGCTTGTCTCAGCGGCAGCCCAGGCTGGTCTGGTGCTGGGCACAGCTCCCTTTGCTTGGCCCCAGTTTCCCCACCGCTCTTCCCAGCTCACCTTGGTACTAGTGCTTGGATGCAGGAGGACCTAGCATGATGGTGGTGGTTGGTACCTGCGCTGCAGCCCCTCGCTCCCCCTGTGGCCCCATCCTGGGGTGGGTGGATGGCAGGGGATTGCCATGGCTGAGCTGTGCCATGGCTGCGGTGCTGGAAAACCCTCCCCATGTACCCCTGGTGATGTTTGGCTCCCTTTCCTGTGGTGGCTTTCCCCTCCCTGATGTGTCCCAGACCCTGGCACGTCCATTGCTGTAGGATGGTGCTGGGGCCGGTGGCCATGAGCCAGCCCAGCTGCCAACATGCTCTGCCTGCAGGCACGTCCCCAGGCTCAGGCAGAGCTGTCCCTAAGGATACGGGTGCTGCTTGTACTCTTCGAGGGAAGACCCCAGGTGGACACCACCCCAGTGGTCGCCCCGGGGACTAGGTGAGCCCAGGAGCGGTGACCATGCTGCCCAGCTTGCACTGGGACCATGAGTGGGGCTGACTGGCACGGCTCTCTGGTGGGGCTATCTCGTGAGGGTCTCCAGCAGGTCTGTTTGGGGAAGGTCTGCAGTGGGGCTACACAGAAGGCCTCTCCAGCCATGCATTGGGCAGGTTGTCTCCAATCGTCCCTCCCCATGGCTGGTGGTGTCCCCATGCACATGGGGGTGCACCCCAGAGCCCTCACCCCAAAGGTGAGGTCCCCAGGTGTGCCCCTGGGAAGCCAGATTTGCCCTTCTGCGTGCCTGCTGCCACCGGGGAAGTGGGACAATGGCACTGCTTTTGCCTGGCTGAGAGGCGGAGAGGGGAGAGAAATTACGCAGGTTTAAAAACAGGTTTGGGGTGCCAATTTTCGGAAGGCGGGTCAGGGGGAAAGCCACGTCTGTGTGTTGGGGTGGAAGGGCAGGCCCTCCTCCAGCGGGGTTGGGCTGACTCTGCTCCCAGCCCTGGGCTGCCAGGGCCGCCCCGGGGAGGGGGCTCTCTATGGAGGCGTAAGGGGAGGTGTGTGTGGGTCCCCATTGCCTGTGCCTGCCCTGCTGGGGCCAGCCTCCCTGGGGAGGTGGTGCCCAGGGACCCCCAAGGTTTGGGCTGCTGCCCCAGCTCTGCCCATGTGCCTGCCCACCCCAGTGCCCACGGCAGTGCCGGGGGCTGACCAGGGACTCCAGGCTGGCGTCACCTCGTGCCCAGCAGCGGTGCCTGGGGGTAACCCCAGGGTCAGGGGCTGATGGCAGTGGGGGGACTCTGCTGGTGTCCCTGCCCATTTGCCCATGCTGCCCGTCTCTCTGGGAGGGCTCTGCCACCAGCACAGCCCCAGGGAACATGAGACCTCTGCATGCCTGGCTCCGCTGAAACCCGCACAGGCGCCTGGGCAGGCGGGCACAGATGGGGGGGCCTTGCTGCCGGCCCCCCGGCACACACCATGGGCAGAGGAGTACCTGGCTGCAAGCACGCAGGCTGGCAGATGCAGCAGGCTTGGTGCTAAAGCCGGATTACCACCCGGAATAGTCCCGCAGCCCCAGCTGGGGCGGATTAGCCGGGATTCATCTGCAGAGGGAGAGGAGATGGGGAGGGGGGGGTCTCTGCCCTGCGGGGGTCCCCAGCCCAAGGGAGCACCCACCCCCTGCCAGGAAGACCCAGCTCCTTTGGCCCCCATGGGTGAGAGCAGCGGGTGCCCATGGATGAGCGTCACGGGCTGTGGGGACATAGTGGGTCATCGCACCCCAGGCTGGCACTGCGGGGGCAGGCAGGGGCTGCCAGTCCCCCTGCGTGCCCTATTCCTGCTGGCACACTGTGCTCCAGCGGGGACCGTTCCCTGCTTTCCCGGGGTGATACACATCCTCCTTGCCATGCTGTCAGACGTGATGGACCCCCCATCCCACATGTCCTGCTGGCATTGCCGACAGAGCTCCCCTGCCCTGGTTCCCTCACTCCTGGATGTGCCTTGCTCTCTGGCTGGGATTTTCCACCTTCCAAATAAAGTCCGGGTGGAAGCGAGGTGTCAGGCAGTGAGATGCAGCCCCTTCCAGGACCAGATCCCCCGCTGCGGTGCCCCAGCCCTTGGGGAAGGCTGGCAGGGGGCCGGGTTGAGCCCAGGGCTGCCTGCCTGCCAGGGCAGGGAAAGGATCCGGGAGCCCTGCCACCCCACACATATGTCCCCATCCCAGTGAGGGGGGAGGCATCTGTGCTGGCCGGGACACAGCGTGCGAGACCAAATGTAGCCTCCCCTGGTGCACAGACGTGGCCAGCAGGGAGGGTACGTGCGGTGCCACACATACGGCTCGTCGTTCGCCGCGGGGGGCCCGTGGGACGGCACTGGGGCCTGGCTTGGGCTGCCTGGCTATGCCAGAGGGTTGGTGGGGTGGCTGATGTCCCTGGTGTCACCCAGCGGTGGGGCAGCAGGAACAGCCCATGGGAAAGCCGGGTGGTGTCAGTGCAGTGGGGCTGTCGCTGTCCTTGTCACCTGGAGCCAGCAGGCAGCAGAGAGGCACACACCGAGAAATCAGCGCAGCTGGCTCAGCACCCTCAGGGGCATGGCTCTGGGTGCCACAGCGGGGAAGTTCTGTGTCCACGCACGTGGCTGTACCCATGCCATCAGGGTGGGTGAGCAGGCGCTGAGGCTGGTGGTCAGGAGGGGGACAATGCCGGGCAGCACACAGGCTGCCCAGTGCGGCAGCGAGGACGGCAGCACCCCCATCTGTGTGGCGGCAGGGCAGCCCCGTGGTGGGCTGGGGCTCTGGGGCCAGCATGCTGCAGGAAGGGGTCCCTGGGGAGATGCTCTTTGCCCAAAGCAGGGGGTCCCCATCTGAAGTGGGCACACAGGGACAGGGGTGAACCTGCCACCCCCAGCCCTGGGGGGGACCCACGCCAACCCCCCAGGGCCATCCAGTGCTCTGTATTTGCTGTTCTGCCCAGCCTTATCGCAAGGCAAACAGCATCGGGCAGGGCACGCTCTGCCCGATCGAAGTTCCCTCCCCTTTCATCTCCTCCCCTTCCCCAGCCGCCGCCGCTGGGAGACCCTGGCTGGGGGGCAAAGGCCGGGACCGGCCGGGGAGGTGGCAGCGAGCGGTGCCAGGGCTGTGCCAGGGCTGCCTGGCGGGAGGAAGCGTCTGGGTGGCGGTGCTAAGCCCGGTGCATGCAAAGTGAGCCCGGCCGTGCCGCTTGCTATTCTGAGATGCGCTTGGGGGAAGAAACTGGTATTTCCTGAGCCGTCTGGCAAGGTGTAATTATAACCTGGGAGAAGAAAGGGGCTGCAGAGGAGAGCGCCCAGCCTCCCTGGCGCCCGCGGGGGAGCGGGCAGCTCCTGCCCGCCGCCGGTGTGACGCAGCGGAGCCCTGCCTGCGGGCAGCCCGGCGGCACCGGTGGTCCCCCTCAAGCCCGGCACTGGGAGCGGCGGGTTCGGCGATGCCCTCCTGTGGAGGCGGGAAGGCGCAGAGTTAACGGCGGAGTTTGGACGTGCTGGCAGCCTTGTTTGTGCCTGGATCTGGCCCAAGAGGAGGCCTAGTGGAGGGGATAAATCATCACCCAGCACCCGCCCTGCGCTTCGCTCTCTTCCCCCGCACGGCTGAGCCTCCCTGCTCTGGTCCCCGTTGGCTAACGCCCTGCCTCAGTTTCCCCACCAGGCTGTGTGCTGCAGGGGGGGGGCGGCCCTGCTGTGTGCCCCCCACCCCGGGTCTGCCTTAGGGGCTCGCCCCCCCGGCACTGCTAGTAGCTGGTGCATGGCCTGGGATGACCCTGCCCGGTCTCCTCAGTGGCCTGGAGGGGCAGGGACAGGCAGGGCAGCGGCTCAGGAGCCCAGAGGTGCTGTCACCCATGCCCTGCCATGGCATCCTTCCCCTGCATGCCTGGGGGGTGTGCTGTCCCCGGCATATCGCTGCCCCAGCAGTGCCATGTGAAGACTCAGCCGGTCCCTGGGGCACTGATCAGCACAAAGACTGGCACATCCCCTGCTCACCCCAGACACGGGGATGATGGGGCAGCAGGGAGCTCCCAGGGACTGTGCCACATCCTGGCCAGCCCTCGCCTTGGGCTGGGTGGCATCATCCTGCGGCTCTGAGGTGGAGACCCCTGGATGGACGGGGAGGACCTCGGCCCCCTAGGGCAGTGTAGGGGGGTGGGGAACCCTGCCCCGGCTGCCAGCCTGCCCTAGAAAGCCACCCTGTGCCGTTTCCCAGTGGGGTGGGGAGGGCTGGGGCTTGCACAGAGGCAGCTTTGTGCAGTGTGCCAAGGCGTCCTGCGCTCAGCAGCCCAGCCACCTTCTCCTGCCAAGGAGCTGTCTCCTGGCCCCGCGCTCTTTCCTGCTCCATTTGTCCAGCCCTGACATGCCCCCAAGCCCCCTGCCTTGGCACCCTGGCAGCGCCGGCCCCAGGCGGCAGGACGCAGGCGAGACCTTTGCGCCGCAGGCTTTATGTAACAGATGTGGCTAGGGCGTCCCCGAGCTCCGAGCTCCATCCCCAGCTGCCCTCCAAAACGCCCCTTCTCGCTTGTCAGCACCCATCTCCAGGAGGGGAAACCGAGGCATGGAGCTGAGAGCTGCGCGCGCAGGAGTGGAGGTGGGCAGGCATCATGGACAGAGGCTCCGGGGCTGGTGCCGTGCTGTGGGCAGGGGAGCAGAGGGGCCCCGCAGGGTGGGCTGCAGGACGCTGGCCGGGCAAGGGGACGGTTCCTGCTGGGGACCCTTGCAGGGTTGTCAGAGCTGGGGCAAGCTCCATGTGTGCTGAGCAGGCGGAAGGGATTCATCCAGCCACGGTGATGCCCGGACAGGTATCCCTGGCATCCCCAGGTGCCTGTCCCTGAGGTGCCGCCAGCGCTGGTGCTGAGCTTGACTCTGCATCCCCGGCTGATGAGAGACCTGTAGGAACTCCTGCCCAGAGCCGGACCCCCATTGCCCCCCTCTTGCAGAGCCTGAGGAGAGCCCACAGCGAGCCCAGCTGCTTCCCCGCCATGGACGCCACAGACGTGCCGCTCCAGGCTGAGATGGTGGAGCTGGTGCCCAACGGGAAGCACGCAGCCACGCTCACCGCCTCCGCCATCCCCTCACTGGCGGGTGACAGGTAGAGGCGTGGGGACAAGCGGGGCTGCCAGCGCCCCAGGGGTGGTCCTCGTGGCTGTCCCTGCCCACACAGTGCCAGCCGGCACTGTCTGGGCACCGGCGGGGGGGGGTGGGGGGGGAGGGGAGGCGCGGAGGGCATGGCAGCCCCCAGCTCTGCTTCGTCTTCACCCTCCTCCCTCCGGTGGCCAGGTTTGAGGAGAACCAGTCTGGTGTGGCGGAGATGGAGGAGTTCTTGCCCCACGGCACCGAGAAGAAGCAGACGCACTTCACCGATGTGAGTATCAGCGCGGGCACTGCGGTGGCATCAGGACGGGGGCAGCTCCTAGTGTGACCAGTGCATCCCCTCCCCATCATCTCTCATGTGTGCAGTTCGAAGGGAAGACATCTTTTGGGATGTCCATCTTCAACCTGAGCAATGCCATCATGGGCAGCGGTATCCTGGGGCTGGCCTATGCCATGGCCAACACCGGCATCATCCTCTTCCTGTGAGTGCTGTGGGGACTTGGGTGGGGGGGTCCGGGTCAGGGGGTAGCTTCTCCACGGGGATCAGTGGGTGCCAGAGGTGCAGGTGAGAAAGGGATCCCTGGCCTGGGGTGGTGCAGGGACTGGGGTCTGCTGTCTGAGCAATATCCCCCTCCCTGGCATGAGCCTGTCTGCCCCTGCCAGGCACTGTGCCCCTCTGGGGAGGAGGAGGATGAGGGTGAAGGCTTGACTTCCTTAATACAAAACCAGATGGCCCAAAGGACACAGGTGCTGGCTCCCCTTGGGCGTGGGGACACAGACCCACAGGGTTGGGGCAGCCCACGGTTGTAGGGTGTCCATACCCCACGGCCCATCCACCCTGCGGGCACCCGGCTGGTGCCGAGGCGAGGGGCTGGATGGGCTGCCAGGATGGCTGCCCGCAGGCAGAGCCTGCCCATGTGGGGCTTGCCCTGCAGCTGTGTCCAAGCCTGGTGCTGTGACCCACGGGTGATGGTGCTGTCCTCCTGCAGCTTCCTCCTGACGGCAGTGGCCCTGCTCTCCAGCTACTCCATCCACCTGCTGCTCAAGTCCTCCGGCATCGTGGGTGAGTGCCCAGTCCCGGCAGGGCTGTGCTGGGGGATCCCCTCCTGACCCTCACCTCGCCATGGCTCCCCTTCCTGCAGGCATCCGCGCCTACGAGCAGCTGGGCTATCGAGCCTTCGGCACGCCGGGGAAGCTGGCTGCAGCCATCGCCATCACGCTGCAGAACATTGGAGGTGAGGACGGGGCTGTGGGGGAGACTTGGCACAGCTGGGAGGGGGACACAGAACCGGAGCACACCGGCACAGCACGACCTTGCTCTGCCCCGCAGCCATGTCCAGCTACCTGTACATCGTCAAATCCGAAGTGCCTCTCGTCATCCAGACCTTCCTCAACCTGGAGGAGAAGACCACGTAAGTGCCTCCTGCCCACAATGCCTGCATGCCTTCCCCAGGCAGGCGCCAGGTCTTCGGCTCCAGCTGTGCAGCCCGCGGCAGGGATTTAGTGCCATTAAGCCACTACTATTTTTGATAACTGTCAGTGCTGAATAAGCCCCCAGGTGGGATTAAACCAGGATGAACTTCCAATCCGTGCTCCTCGCATCCCCTTGTGATTAAGCTTTCCTCCTTGAGCAGAGCTCAGGGCTGCGGTGCAGGGGGTCTCTGTTTGGGAATGGGTCCCCCTGCACTCTGCCCACATCCCCACCTGGCAGCACAGGGGATGAGAGCCGGGCAGATGCTGGGCAGAGCTGCCACTGGGACCTCCACCAGTCTGGAACTGGATGTCCCAGCTGCTCTGGGGTGCTTGGCCACACATGGGACCAGGACCACACGTGGGACCAGGGCTGGGCAGGGTTCCTGCCCCGCAGGTGGCCGGGGGTAGCTCCCTGCACCTGGGGCATCGAGGTCCTGGCTGAGCCCCCTTGCAAATGCTGGTACCCTTGTCCCCACGTCTCCCTGCTGCTGGGCTGTCCACTGGCAAACATGTGCTGAGAACAGCAGTTCTCAGCCTGCCTGCAGCAGCTCTAGCCCTTGGGGGTGCACTACTGTGGAGGCAGGCAGGACCCCAGCTCAAGGGCCGCCAGGGACTCTGGCCTCAGGGATGCCAGCATCCCTGGGGATGCCAGTTCAGGGGTCCAGGAATACCAGCTCCAGGGTCCCCACAGATGACAGACAGCACCCTCTCTGCAACGGACGCCTGTGTCTCCCATGCTCCATCAGAGCAGGGTGGTGAGCAGGCCCTCTGCTTCCAGGGACTGGTACATGAATGGGAACTACCTGGTGATCCTGGTTTCCGTCACCATTATCCTGCCCCTGGCCCTCATGAAGCAGCTGGGTAAGTCAGGGGGATGCTGCGTGCGGCACTGGGGTCCAGCACTCTGGGGCTCCTGCAGAGTGATGGTGCCAGCTTGGGGGTTCTGGGCAAGGAGGGAGCTCCCAGCCAGCGTGGGGTCCTGCACGCACCCACTGGCTGCTCTTTTCCCTCCCCAGGCTACCTCGGCTATGCCAGCGGCTTCTCCCTCAGCTGTATGGGCTTCTTCCTCATCTCGGTGAGCGCCTGCCGGCATGTGCCGGTGGCTCAGGATGCCAAGCATCTCTTCTGCCACGTGCATGGCTCCACCGGCGCGGCTGTGTGCTGTGGGGACAGCGGGGACAGCGGGCGCTCCGGGCTGCCGAGACACCATGGCGGTGCTGTCACGCTGCTGGGTTATTTTCGGCTGAAGCTGCTGAGTGCCGGGGAGAGGGGAAGGGAGAGGGTGCCGGCGGGGAAACCGCGTGCGTGGCCCCTCCACGTGCTGCCGCCCCACTGCCCACCCTCGCAGGGGCAGGCCAGCGGCCAGCATCACTGCGGGGCACCACCGGCAAAGGGTGCCCTGTAGAGGGGACCCAACAGGGGCACCGGGTGTGCTGCTGGCTCAGGTGGCCAGTGCTGGGGGCGTGGGTGCTGGGGTGCTGACCATCCCCATGTTCCCCCCACCCCAGGTCATCTATAAGAAGTTCCAGATCCCCTGCCCGCTCCCTGAGCAGGAGGGGAACCTCACAGGGAGCCTCAACACCACCCCTGTCAGCACCAGTGACTACCAGAATGGCTACACCATCCTCCAGGCCCCCGAGCAGGGCACCTGCACCCCCAGCTTCTTCACCCTGAACTCCCAGGTAGGGGTCCAGGATGCACCCGTGGGGCTCTGGGTCAGCCCCCACCCCGTGCACCCCGTGAAGGTGGGTGGTCCCAGCACTGGTGGCACCCACCAGCTTGGCTGCTGTGTTCAACCGCCCTCCTCTCGCACAGACGGCATACACCATCCCCATCATGGCCTTTGCCTTCGTCTGCCACCCTGAGGTCCTGCCCATCTACACCGAGCTGAAGGAGTGAGTCCTGGGTGGGGACATCCGTGGGGGAGAGGTTTTGTCTGGTACCCACCCAGAGGCAGCACCCTCTGGGGGTGGGACCTGCGCTGGGGTGTCACGGGGGTACAAGGGGATATGGTGGGTGACAGGGCACCTGGGAGGTGGGTGTTATGGCCCAGGATGAGTGCGTGGTCGGTTGGTGGTGGGTGACCTGACCCACCACGCAGCTCGGGGAGGGGGACGCAGCCCCTCTCCACACAGCCCCCCTGCACCCCAGGGTGCTCTGGCATCACCCCTCCTCGCCAGGCGGTCACTCAGTGACACAGGAGTGGGGCAGGCTGGGCTGCAGGGGCCATGCTGAGTCTGCTGTCTCCCGCAGCCCCTCCAAGAAGAAGATGCAGTGCATCTCCAACATCTCCATCATGGTCATGTACCTCATGTACTTCTTGGCCGCCCTCTTCGGCTACCTCACGTTCTACGGTGAGCCCTCGGGGAGGGGGCCGGGGGCCCTGACGGCACACTGGCACCGGAGTGGTGGCAGTGCCGGGGCTGACCCAGCGGCTCCCCTCTGGTGCCCGCAGGCCGTGTGGAGTCGGAGCTGTTGCACACCTACAACAAGGTGGACCCCTTTGACGTGCTCATACTGTGCGTGCGGGTGGCTGTGCTGACGGCTGTCACCCTCACCGTCCCCATCGTCCTCTTCCCGGTGAGTGGCCCTGCGGGGCTGTCAGGTGGCACCCCCCCGCCCCGGCTTCCACAGGGCTTCAGCACCAGGCTTTGAGAGGGGAAACTGAGGCAGCGATGGGGCTGAGACACGGGGACAGGGTGGCAGGGATCGGTGGGGTTGCAGGGATTGGGGGACAGGACCAGCTGGGTGTCGTGGACAGGGCTGGGGCAGGGGAAGGGATGACGGAGTCCGGCAGGACTGTGGGGACAGTGGGTGGGATGGGCCCTGGCTCCAAGGATGGAGCGTGACACCCTGTCCCTGTCCTTGTCCCCAGGTGCGCCGGGCCATCCAGCAGATGCTGTTCCAAGGGAAGGACTTCAGCTGGATCCGCCATGTCAGCATCGCCGTGGTCCTGCTGACCTTCATCAACCTCTTGGTCATCTTCGCCCCCTCCATCCTTGGCATCTTTGGCATGATCGGTGCGTGGCAGCATCCTGCTCCTGTCCCCCCTTGGGCACTGGGTGTTGTGGGCAGCACTGGGTGTTGTGGGCACCTCCCACCCCGCCTGGCACTCAGCTTTGCCTGACCCCCGTGCCTCAGTTTCCCCTTCTCACTGTGCCAGGACCAGGTCGCACATGGGGCGTCCCCCAGCCCCATCCCTGTCCCAGCAGGCTGGTTCCTGCGGTGTGGTGCCGGCTGCTTGCCGCGCTGCCGGACGGCGCTTGCTCTTCCCCTGGACATTTCCCACCCTGCTCGGTGCCCGGCTCAGTGCCAAGGCCCTGGCTGCAGAGCCGGGGCATGGGGATGGGGCCAGGACATGGCGTCCCCGGGTTCCTGGAAGGCTTTGCCAGGACCGGGGGTGGCGGGAGGGGGGGATGGGACAGGCCCTGGCCCGGCAGTGGGGCTGGCAGGGCTGAGCCATGGGGTGGGGGCCTCTGCCCGCTTTGTCCCTGTCTGCTCCAGGTGCCACCTCTGCTCCCTGCCTCATCTTCATTTTCCCCGCCATCTTCTACATCCGCATCATGCCCAAGGACAAGGAGCCGCTGCGCTCCACCCCCAAAATCTTGGTAAGCATGGGGAAGGACAACACGGACAGGAACAAGGATGGGGGTCCCGGGGCTGGGCTGGGGGCCCCGTCGCCCTGGCTGCCCCTGACCCCCTGCCCTGTCCCCGCAGGCTGCCTGCTTCGCCCTCCTTGGGGTGCTCTTCATGATCATGAGCTTGAGCTTCATCATCATCGACTGGGCCACGGCGGGGGGGAAGAGCGGCGGCAGCCACTAGCTGGCACCGGGTGCCCATGCCAACTTCCTCCCCACCCACCGGTGCCCCAGGGAAAGCCGGCCCTGGGCTCAGCCCCTGTGCCACGGCCCTGCCGGGCTTCCCCAGGGACCCTCCGCTGTCACTGCCCATCACCAGCGGTGGTGGTGGTGGGAGTGTGAGCCATGGCAGGCGTGGGGACCCCCCGACCTGTGCCCAGGATGGGACAGTGAGCCTGGGGCAGGTGCTGTGCCCCCCGCTCCCCGCTCCAGTGGGTACCCTCCCTGCTCCACACCTCAGTTTCCCCATCTGTATAATGGGGAGAATAATACTGCCCTACCTCACCGGGAGCTGGCTGTCAGCTGGAGCTCGTCTCTGCACACCCAGAGCCACCGGCAGCGGGCACTGCCAGGGGCACGGGGCACTGCCTGCCACGGGGACCCAGGACCGGAGCACTTTCCTGGCCCCCCCAGACAGCATCAAGAGCCCTGATGAACAGTGTCCGCAGGGGGCTGGGGTCCGGCATGGCGGTCGGAGCCGTGGCAGCACCCATGCCCCAGCCACCCACCATCTCCCCCTGCCATCCCCCTGCTCCTTGGTAAGATGCCCTGGCATCACAGGGGCACCCCGGCCCTGTGGGCAAACGTGGTCCTGCCACTGTGGCTGACAGGACCCAGCCCACTGCTCTTGAGCCTGCCGGGGGAATGGTTGGCTCCTGGTGCCCACAGATGGGAACCCTGTGACCCCCAGGCCATGCCTGGGGACCGGCCGCATAGCTCTGGGGAGGTGGCATGCCTGCTAGGGGCTCGGTGCCCACTGGCATCCTGCCCGTGCTGCGGCTCGGCTGCCTGGGGCCTGCCTCCCTGAGGGGCATGGTTGGGGGATGCAGGGGGCAGCACTCGCTGGGGGCCAGCTCAGGGCTCTGGAGCCACCCCTTTGTCTGCGAGCCCAGACGCCAGGGTGACGGGCACCCCCTCTAAGCCCAAGCTGGCCCTGCTCGCCTTGCACCCAGGGCCAGCACCCAGGTCCGCACAGCCCTCTCACACCCACCCATGCTGCCGGGATGCCCCCATGCCATGCCAAAACCTGGAGAGCAGCTCGCCCACCCCGCCTCCCTTCCCAGTGCAGGGGGCAGCCCGGCAGGGTGGGCAGCACGGGTGGGCCGTCCTGCAGCAAAGTACATAAGAGACGTATTTTTTTACCGGGGTGGTGGAGGCTGGGATGCTTTTTATAAATACTGTATATAAGAGTAGATCTTTTTTAATGTGTTGTGTTGCTCGGTGTAGCTCTGTATAATGTACATATCTATATGGGACAGAGCAGGGGGCCGCAAACCAGCGCTGGTGAGGGGCTTAGCGGACCCTCGCCATTGCCCCGGGCTGCTGGCTGCAGTGCAGCCCCAATGTCCCTGTCCCCAGCCTGGTGGCCCCGTGGCCACCCCAGCGCCATGCTAGGGGGCGATGCTTTTAAATTATCAGTTGGGGCGATGCCTGTGCTGGCGAGGAGGCTGGCCGGTGGAGCCCCTGGCAGTGACAATAAAGATGTGAACATGCCCAGGTCTCGGGCATCACTGGGGCGGGTGAGGAGCTGGCACGCAGGCTGGCACACGGCACGCAGTGTCCCGGGACAGCACAGACATACAGACACGCATACACATGGACACATGGATGTTCATGGGGACAGCAGGGATATATGGACAGGCCTGCACAGGGTCAGTGCACATGGGTGCACAGTGGGACAGCACGGACATACAGACACATGCACGTGGATGCGTAGGTATCCATGGGGACGGCATGGACATACGGAGATGCATGCACATTGGATGCACAGATGTACATGGGGCAGCACAGACATACAGACACAGGGGTCAGTGTGCTCACACACAGACACGCAGCAGGACAGCATGGACATATGGACACAGAGGCACAGGGTGAGCACACACGTGCACAGCCGTACATGGGGATGGGATGGACATAGGGACGCTCCCATGCACCCGCAGGGACAGACAGACACGGACACAGCACAGGGGGACGCCCGCCGGGACACGGGCACGCGCACGCGGGGAGGGGGGGAGGTCAGGGCACCGCGGGCTCGAGGGGGCGCTGCGCTCCCACGCACGGAGCCGTCCCGCGGGGGGCCCGCCGGGGGCAGCCGGCCCGGGGCAGTGGGACCCCCGTGGTGCAGGACCCCCGTGGGAGCAGGACCCCGGGGGAGCGGGACTGCCGTGGCGGCGGGACTGGGGCATTCTGTGCCTCGTGCCAGGGCAGCAGGTGCCCCTGCAGCACCCCCCGGGGGCAGCCCCAAGCCCCCCAGCTCTCTCCTGTAGCACGGCATGGAGTGAGTAGGGGTGAGCTCCCCCCCCCGCCCCCCGGAACCCCTCTCTCCCCCTGCCCACGGGCACGGGGCTTTTCTCCAGCCGGCCCCAGGCCTGGGCCCAGCGCCAGCTCGTTAGCGAAGCTTTATTAGCACCGTGGCCCGCTCCCACGGGAACAGCCCTGTGCCCTCCACTCCAGCCCCATGGGCGCTGCCCCACGGACCCCATGGCTGGGCCACATGGGAGTATGCTGCACCCCTTCCCCTAGCATGATGGCTTCTGGCATGCAGTATCCCCTCGCTGCCCTCCACGCTGCGGGGTGGGTGCCAGCTTGGGGGGCCCAGGTGGGAGGTGAGGCTCTGCCGTGGGGCTGGCACAGAGCTGGGGTGGCTTCCTGGGCATGGGCCAGCCCCACGGGGCAGCTGGCCCAGCAGGGCACCCTCCTCAGGCTGTGTGGGGGGTCCAGTTCCCAAGGGAACCTCCCTGGCAGCTGGCAGGGGGGATGGACAAGCACCAGGGGTAGTCCCTGCCCTGGGCGAGAGCTGCCAGGTGCCCCATCCTTCCCAGTCCCATCCTGCCCCGTCCCTTGTTGCGGGCACCCCCAGCCCTGGCACCCACTGAGGAGCTTCCCTCGTCTGGCAGGATGGCATGTGGGTCCCTGAGGGCTGAGACCCATGTTCAGTGACAGGACAAGCAGGTCCCCAAGGACTAAGGCCACCACCCTGTGACACTGCGTCCCCACAGAAGGTGTCCCTGAGACACAGCGTGCCCCCACACCACCAGCCCCAGGGCTGCATCCACTGCGCTGCACCCAAAAGGCCCCAGGCCTAAAGACCAGCACCCAGACTCCATCTCCCTCCCCATGTCTGTCCAGGGGCTCACTGTGACCCATCACCACCCATCTGGGGGCTCACCGTGAACCCATGCCCCCCATCCTGGGGCTCACCGTGGCCCCATCACCCCCGGTCCCGGGGCTCACCATGGCCCCATCACCGGCCGGTGGCCGCAGCCGCCGCATGGGGGCGCCCCCCGCAGGTCAGGGATGACGCCCCGCCCCCTCCTCCCTGGCCCCGCCCCCGTATCCCCGCCCCCTCTGGCCTGGCTGCGCGCAGGGGCGGGGCGGGCCGGGCAGGGCAGAGCCACGGCCGCGCGCAGGCAGCCGCCGCCGCCGCCGCCATGGGCTGCACCGTGAGCGCCGAGGACAAGGCGGCCGCCGAGCGCTCCCGCATGATCGACAAGAACCTGCGGGAGGACGGCGAGAAGGCGGCGCGGGAGGTGAAGCTGCTGCTGCTGGGTGAGACCCCCCGGGACAGGGCCCCCCACTTCCCGGACCCGCCCCGGGCTCCCCCCACCGGCCCTGCCGGCTCCGGGCAGCCCCGCCGCGCCCGCCCCGTTCTGCCCCGCAGCGCCCCTGGGGTGCCAGCCCGCGGGGTGCGGGCCCCGCCCTGGGGATCCCCCAGGAGCGGGATGCTGGGCCCAGCCCGGGTTTCGGGTCCCCCCCCCCCACCCCGCAGCGGGGTGTCGACCCCATCTTGGGCCTCGGGGATCGCCCCCAGGAGTGGGATCCCTACCCTGCCCCAGGCTTCCGGGTTCCCGCCCAGAATTGGGGTGCTGACCCCACCCCAGGCCTTGGGGTTCCCCCCCAGGAGTGGGGTGATGACCCCATCCCAGGCTTTGGGGATCCTCCTGCAGGAGTGGGTTGACGACCCCATCCCAGGCTTTGGGGATACCCCTCAGAGTGCACTGCTGGCACTACAGCAAACCCTGGGTGTCCCCCAGTAGCAGGGTGCCACTCCCCCAGGAGTGGGGTGCCAGCCCCACTCCACTGCGGTACCCTCCCTCCCAGCCCATCAGTGTCCAGCCTGCGCACATCCCCTGGGGGTGCAGGCCCCTCCGTGGGCTGCCCTCACCCCAGCCCCAGGCCAGCTGGGGTGGAGGTATGGGGCGATGGACACCCACTGCCTCCCCACCTCACCCTGCTGGGGCACCAGGACAGGCCTGCGCCCCTCCATCTCGCCTTCACCCTCCCCTCGCTGGGAGGGAGCGGGGGGTTCGGGCAGGCAGCTCTGCCCCACGTGTGCCTGCAGCGGGCAGGGCCCCACGCAGCCTGCGGGCACTCTGCCCCATGGGTACCCGATTTTCATACCGATAACGGGCTGCTCGCCCTCTTCAAAGCGCCCCGGCGATGCTCCTGTGGGCGTTCACAGACCTGCCCTGTGCCTGCGGGCAAGGCAGCTGCTTATTTATTTTAATTTGCAGTTTTTTTAATAACTCCTATTTGGGGTTTTTATTCCCTTTCCGAAATTCCCAGGGAGAGCCTCGCTCTGGGTGTGACGCGGGAGCACGCGGGGCTCCCACGGCACCGTGGCGTGGTGGGACACGGGATGGGTGGAGAAATCCCCGGCTGCTGCCTGGGGAGTGCTGGCAGAAAATGTCTTTCAGCTCATCGCCGTTGGCAGAGGAAGCCGCCGGCAGCAGGAAGTCACGCCGAAATCCGGCAGCCCTTTATTTGCTCAACCCCTGCCTGCCTTCAGAAATACGTAGTTAACGACTTGAAAATGCTCGTTTAACAGAGCGCTTGCTTAAGTTTTTTGGGGTTTATTTTTTATTTTAGTTTTGCCTTGGTGTGAGCCGTGCTGGTGGCAAGACCTGTCCTGGGGCGGGGGGCGGGCAGGGGTCTGCGCTGTCGGAGGGGGAGCTCACCGGTTGTGCAAGCTCGCTGACCCGCTTATTTCCGGGGAGGGGAGGGCGCCGGCAGAGCGAAACCCCATGGGGTTTGCAGGCTGTTGGGGAAACACGTGGTCCCCCCTTCGCTGCGAGCTGCTCCCGCGCCAGGCCTTGCCACTGGCTCGGCTCCTCTCGCACTGCTGCCTGGCGTGAAGTAACGGTGCTGGGGAGTGTAGCCAGCCGGAGGGTTTGGCACCTCCCTTCCGCAGGGCTCCGGGAGGCTCCAGGAACTGGCCGGGATGGGCAGCATCACCCCAGCACCATTGGCTCTGGGTGCCCAGGTTGGGGGAGCCTGGCTGGCTGGCACTGAGCATCGCGGAGGGGTGGCGGGGGCTCACCGGGCAGCGAGGATCATAGCACGGGCTGGCTGGCCTGTGCCCCTCTTGCCATGTCCCACTCTGCTGAGGCAGAGGCAGGAGGAGGACGGAGATGCTCCCTTCTGCTGGGGCCAGCGTTTATGAGCGGCATTTCTGATCTCAGCTGATTTCTAAAGCCAAAAATAGAGCAAAATGGCTCTTTTTAATTTATTTTTTTTTAAAGTTTTTTTTTTTTTCCCCTTGCAGCTGTTCAGGTGTAAACAGTGCTGGAGCCTTGGGTCGCTACTGCCTGTTTCCGAGCCGAGCCACGGCTGGAAAATCCTCCCGAGCTGACAGGGAGTGGCTGGGGAGGTGGGGCTGGCGTTGCTCCCCCAGGGGGCTGCTGCTCGCGGCATCCCCTCCACAAGAACCCGTCAAGGTGGGGATGTGATGCTGGGGGAATGCTCCCGGCATTCCCACTGCCCACCCTCCCTACAGCTTATTTTTTTCATGGTGGTCGGATGAAGCTTTGAGGAGAACCTGGGCCTCGCGTGAGCCCAGGTGGGTGCTTTTTGGTGAGCGCGACGGCTCGTGGGCACCCTTGGCAAGGCAGAGCTCTGCAGTCCTCCTGGGGGCTGCAGCCTCCCTGCGTCCTCCAGAAACAGGGGGGAAAAATTAGGAAGGAAAAAAAATAAGGAGAAAAATAGCTTCACCCGCCATGCTGAATCAGCCTGCGGCATGAAGAGGAGATGCCTCTTCCAAGCACTGTGTGGTTTTTGCTGGTGACTTGTGCTATCCGGCAGCTGTGGCGCGGAGCTGCTGGTGCAGCCGGGCAGGATGCCGTGTGAGTGGAGAGCACCCGTCTCAGCATGTGGCAGTGGCAATGGAGCGCGGGGCCTCGCTGGCCACTGGCACCACGGAGGGCTTGGGGCTGACTGGTGAAGCTGCCTTGGCTCAGTGCCGTGCCCCGTGTGTGGCTGTGAGTCCGCTTCTGCCTTCCCTCCGCCACGGCGGGCGAGCTGGAGAGGAATGGATGCGTGGTGTCGGCGCAGCGGGGACAGGCAGGACACCCCGGTGGCGCCCGGCACTGTGGGCGTGGGCACCGCACCGCTCCTGCCTGCAGCGCCTGCCACTGCCTGGAGCTTTGCTGCTGCCGTTCGGCAGCTCCAGCAAATGGGCTGGATGGGGTCTGATGGGGAGCAATCCTTAACAAAGCAGTTCCAACCCTAACAAAGCAATGCCCACCTCCCTGGAAATCAGAAGCCTCCCGGTTTTGGTGCTGGGAGAGGCGAGGATTTGCCGCTGGCACCTGAAAGCAGCTGGAGCATCTGCCCCGTGCAGCAGCTCTGCTGGCAGCTCCGGTGCCACTGCCAGCTCCTTGGCATTGCTAGGGCTCAAACCTCTGGAGTTACCGGCTGGGTCTGCGGGGCAGGAGTGGGAATTGGGTCCTGCCCAGTTCACCTCCCTGGCCCCAGGAGCCAGGATGCTCCAGGGGGATGTGAGATCAGCGGCAGGCAAGCAATCACTGCGCTCAAAGCCCATAACTACTTATCTTCTTTTGGAGGATTAGGAAAGCAAAAGGATTTCTTGGCTGTTCAGGAGGTGTTTGAGGCCAGGAAGGCACCCAGGGTGGGGGAAGGCACTGGTGGGTTGATCCCTGGTGGTTTTCGGTGCTGATTAGGTGGAGGTGCAAACCAGGATGCTCCCCTTGCACCCCACCCGGGCTGGGCTGCGCTGGGGTGAGTCGAGCAGGCAGCTGCCTGTACCAAATCCTGCCCCCATGGCTGGGGCAAGGGCAGCCGGGGCAGGGCTCGGCAGCTTTATATTTTTTGGGGGGGGGTTGCGTAAAAATAGAAGAAGGGAGGGACCAGCTGCGACTTTCAGAGGCTGCGTCGGCCCGGTGCTGCCCTGGGCTCACGTGCGAGCATCTGGGTTTGCTGGGCTCTGTCCTGCCTTGGGGTTTTGGTTTCGTCCCTCCTTCTGCCCCAGCCCAGGGTGATGGGAGGGGACCGGGTCCCCCCGCAGTGGGGTCACTGGTGGGGCCCTGATGGTGTTTGTGGCCACGGACTGGGAGATGTGGTGGGGTGCAGGGAAGAGCTCAGTGCTGTTAGATTTGGGGGGACCCCGCATCTGAACTCCCAGAGCTGGCAGCTGGGCTTGGGATGGGACAGGAAGAAAGTAGCCTGGCACCCGGGCCCTGGGATGGGTCACCCCAGTGTTCTCACCGGTGATGTCCCAGGTGTGTGCAGCTGCCCTCAGCTCCAATGTGAGCGCTTGGGCTTTGCCCAGGAGAGGCGGGCAGGCTGATATGTATATATTTTATATATATATATGTTTACATGTATGCATTAGAAATATATTTCATATATTTTTTATATATATATAGCTTTTTTGTGTATATATATTGCTTGTTTATATGGAGCAATATATAAACTGATTTTTATCTATATTAAAAAGCATATATATGTATTGCTTTACCTATCTATATAGCTTTACAGAAGAAAGTCTCCCATGGGCTGAGCCTGCCCAGGGCTGTGGGTGCTGCTGGGTCCTGGGGCCAGGATCACAGCGTGCCCGAGCACTGCTGCCGTAGCCAGGGCCGGCCTGGCCTCTCCGCAGCTGCCAGGTTTCCTGCTCCATGCCAGGCTGGAGCGTCGGTTTCCGGGCCGGAGGCTGGCTGAATCACCGGAGCTGGGGGAGCTGAGTAATCCTTCATCCCCGCTGGCAGAAAACCCGAGGGGGAGCAGGGTGCCGGCAGCATGCTGGCTGCACCGTCTGGGTGGGATGGAGGGGGTGATGGCACCCAAGCACAGGGGCACAGCACTGCCAGGGCAGCTCTCCAGCACGGGCTGCACTGGAGCTGCTCTGGGTGTTTGGGGCGGGGGGGGAATGCGGGGAGCATCTAGGTGTCCCCGTGACTGGAGCGGCTGGAGGGGCATGGTGGGTGATGGTCTTCAGGAACCCCCTTTTCTAGGGCTGAGCCCCAAAGCTGATGCTGGTGACCCCAGATGTGTCTGGGAGGAGGGGACAGCTCGCTGCTGAGCCCTGGGGGGGGCTCTTCCAGCCACCCCAGTGGTGGAGGGCGAGGGCACAGAGGCAGGTGCTGCCTGCAGAGGGGGAGAAGGATGGCTCTGGCTATGGAAGGGGCAGAAACAGAGCAGCAAAGTTCTGGGATTCCTGGAAGAAGCCTGGTACAAGGATAGTTTTGTCCAGCTTGGCAACACCGGCAGTCCTTGTCAGCACAGGGGGTGCATGTGCCATGCTCCCCCCAGGAAAGCGTCCCCATCCAGCCCCTCCTCCCTCCCGTGCTCCCAATGTCCTTCCCACTGCTGATTTATTTCTGTTTTATTTATTTTTGTGGGTTTTTTGCCGGGCTGAGCCACATCTCTATTGACTGCCTTGGACAGAGGGGGTCTGCTCCTCCCTGATGTCCCCCAATTTTTTGGGGTCCTGCCCAGGATGCAGCATCCCACTGGGTGTTGATGTGCAGGCTCCTCCTGGGAAGCGGCCAGCCCTGTGCGGGAATGGGACGACCCCTGGGAAAAACGCCCTGTGTCGCTGTGGGGTTTTAAAAAAATGTGATTATTTTTACAGCAATTTTCCATCTGTTTTGGGTAGGAAGGAAAATATTGAGGGGAATCTCTTTTTATTATTATTTTTTGAGTCTTAGGGTAACTCTGCTTTTAACACCCACCTTTGAAAGTCCCGTTTGATGGCAGGGACCCATAGGTACCAAGGGAGGTGGGCTCCGCAGCCGTCCCTCTGTATAGCCATCCATCTGTCCTGCAGGGGAGGGTTTGTCCAGCAGTAAAAACCATCAGCAAATCCATGCTCAAATAATATCTGCTGTTTGCTGGGCCGGGGACACTTGCAGGCACAGCGGCTGGGGATGGGGCTCTGGGTGCTGGGGATGGGGATGGCTCCAGACCCGATGGCGGATTGAAATCCAGCTTCTCCCCTGTAATAAGGAAAATTTTCCAGCTGTTCATCACTTCCACCCACGCCTGGATATTTGAAGGCATAAAACAGGATGGTGCCGTGCGGCAAGATGGAAAATCCCCTCTTGGCGATGCGGGGAGAAGTGGACCCCGAAACCTGTGACCAGCTCCTTAAATATATGGCATTAAATACATGCTGGCCTGAAATACATTGCGTATATTGCATTAAGTATGTGCTGGCCAGAAAGCATCTTAAATTGCGGGCTGCAAAATATATGTCTGCTAAATGAATTTTTTGCTGGTGGATTAACAGGGCGTTTTGGAGCCAGGCAGCTGCTTGCTTATTTTAAATTTTTGAAGATTATTTTTAACAAAAAAAAAATTTAAAAAAAAAAATGGGGAAATCAGCCTGAGAGAGAGCTCTCCTCCTATTTTTGACAGGTGCTGCTCTGGGAACAAGCGCTGCCTGTCCCGGCAGGCAGCACGGGCAGGGAGCAGGCAGGGCTGGAGGAAGGCCAGCCATGGGGTCAGCCATGGCGGGGGGCTTCTCTCCATCCCTCCACTCATCCTGGCTGGTGTGGAGGGGTCCAGAGGGTGCAAAGCCCCTCTAGCACTGAGTTGCCCCCTGCCTGCTTGGGGCAGGAGGGTGGGAGCTGGCACCCTGCCCGGGGATTGTTTTGGGGCTGAATGGACGGCAGCTGGGGTTTTCTGGAGACTGGAAACCCTTGCTCTCTGCTGTCCTCATCCAGGAGGGCTGGTAAGGGTCCCCCTGCCCACCCCTGGGTGGGAGTCACTGGTGCTGGGGCACCCATTGGGCCGGGCAGACGAAGGGGGTGGCACAGTGGGGGAAAGCCCACAGCTTCCTCAGCAATTACCTCGCCCCTTCATTAGGCAAAGGCTGTGATGTGAACAGGAAATTTGGGGGGGGCCCACTAATTGTTGCCCCCCTGGCTTCCTTCTGGGCGCTGGTGGGGCAGCTGGGGGTGTTATTAATTCGAGTCTGAAATTCTGCTCTCCATGAGCATGCGGGCTCTCATGCCGGGCGAGCTCCCGGTAGTGAGCAGAGGTGCTGGCTTGGGACGGGGAAAGGGGGGCAATGGCAGGGCCACTCTCTGCAGCCTGCGGGGAAGGAGCCGGGAGCCGAGGAAGTTTGTGAAGGAAATGGCCGGAGAGAACCGCCGTGCTGGGAGCGGGCAGGAGGGCCCTGGGCAGGGAGCAAATGGCAGGGTCGGGCAGAGCCAGAGACTGGGCAATGGCTGGCACCTTGCCACAGGGATGCTGACAAGCAGGGTCCTCTCTTGCTGCGTGCCTCAGTTTCCCTGTCGAGGCACCCATCGGGGAAGAGCATGGTGAATGCAGCCGGCGCTGCCTGCCGACCCCAGCGGTACAGGGTGGTGTTGCCAGAAATCAGATATATTTAATGGAAAAAATGAAGGGAAATGCTGAGTCCTTCCCCCCGCTGCTCCTCGCTCCGGGCAGGAGCTGCCAGCACTGACCATGAGCGCCGGCCCGGCAAGGCTGGCTGGGCTGTGCCGGGTGCCGCATCAGCACCCCAAGGCGCTGGCGGAGGCTGGGTGGGCAGCACCGGGGAGCCCCCACTGTGCCCCGTGCTCACCGTGGGGCTGAGCAAAGCAGCTCCCCCGGCACGAACAACGTGGAAACGGCTGAGCGGGGCAGTCGTGGCAGTAAATAGGGGGTCTGTATAGCCTCAGTATGGCCCCAACCTCGGGGGGCTCTGTGCCCTGAGCAGTGCCCATGGTGATGTCCAGGGGGTGTGTCCTCATCACCTAGGCTGCATTTGTGCCGGTGACAGGGGCACAGGCAGAAGACGTTTGCTCCCTGCCGCTGTGTCTCAGCTGGCATGACAGACTTTGTTTTGCCCAGTTAATTTTAGCATGATCTCCATTTTTTTAATTTTTTTTTTTTTTCCCCTCCTGTGTAATCTCTCTTCCCCCTCTGTGGCCGTGCCGGCACAGCCCTGCCGCTCCCTGCTTGGGGCCCCCCACAAGGGCAGCTCCGTGGCTGAGGGCAGCAGCAGAGAGACCCCCGAGAGGGGTGGGAGAGGATGCAGGGACAGGCTTGGCTCAGGGGCATCCCCCAGGATTGGCACCTGGAGGCAGGGATGGTGCTGGTCCCCGGACAAAGGGGGCTCGTCCTGCTGGGGATCCTGGGGCAATGTGAGCCAGGGGCTCGTTCATCTCAGTGGCACTCCCTGCCCGGAGAGGGGACAAGGGACATGCACCGTCCCTTTCAGCTTCCCCTTTGAGCTTCCCCTTTCTTGCAGGCAGGGTGACTTTACTCCTTCCCCGCTTCCAGCCCAGGGAGGGAGGGCTGGGCCAGGAGCTGCACATCGCCTGCGTGGGGGTGACGTCCCCAAGGGGGACTGGGCGGCAGAGGGGGAGCCTTAGGTGCCCCACCCCTTCCCTCTGAACCCCTGGCATCCCATGTTCGGATGCTAAAGAACAAACCCACCCTAAAAGCCATTGTCTTTCCCTGCTGGCAGTTGCCTCCGCAGCCTGGCTGGGGTGTGGGACCCGGCAGGCTGGCAAGTGCATGCTATTTAAAAAGCAACCCGGGGGTGGCTGATCCCACTGGGAGCCGCTCGAGCTGGCTGGTGGAGGCGGCAGCTTCTTCCTGAGTTCCCTGGGGTGTTCAGCTTTGGGAGCCCAGCCCCCTGCCCGTACCTAGAGCCATGAACATCTCCGTAATCTGGCCGCTGCTGGCCCCAGCTGTGGGCATGCGGCGGGGCTGGCGGCTCCATTGTTCCCCAGGGCAATAGGGGTGCGGGATGTGGGGTGTGGGGTGTGGGATGCAGCAGCTAAGCTCAGGCTCTGCCTGGAGCTGGGGTGGCAGGTGATGGGCAGGGCTGAGCCCCCCATTGCGGTGGGTTCCCAAACTCTGCCGAAGCTGGGGCTGCCAATCATCTTGGCTGCAGGAAAAATGGTGCGTTGATGCCATTTTCCTGGCCCAGAGCAGGAGCCGTTTCTCCCCTTGGGAGCTACTGCAGGGTCCCTCCCAGGCTCCCCTTTTCCTCCCCCTTTCTTGGCCCTGACATTCTGAGTGCCCATCCAAGCATCTGCTCCAGCCAACACTGGGAGCTCTTCTATGATGGCTGAGGCACCCACCACCCTCCCTCCCTGGGCTGGGGGGGGTCCCAGTAGAGCCAGGGTCCCCGGCTTTGGGCACCATCTCACTGCTCGTCCCCTTTCTCATTTCTCTGCAGGTGCTGGCGAGTCTGGGAAGAGCACCATTGTCAAACAGATGAAGTGAGTGGTCCCTGCACCGTCACCACGGGCTCTGAAGCTGCTGGTGGCCGGGGAAAGCTCCCCATCGGTGTTGCCACAGAGCATGGGTGGAGGGCAGCACCCCGGGGTGCCCCACAAAGGGATGAGCTTGCCTGTGTCTCTCCCCTGCCCCAGGATTATCCACGAGGATGGCTACTCAGAGGAGGAGTGCCGGCAGTACAAAGCTGTGGTCTACAGCAACACCATCCAGTCCATCATGGCCATCATCAAGGCGATGGGGAACCTGCAGATTGACTTCGGAGACTCCTCGAGAGCGGTGAGTGCCCTCCTGCTCCTGCCATGCCTGGCAGGGGTGGATGGTCCTTGGGGAGCAAAACCAGATGCGCCCAAAGCTGGACCAGGATTAAAGGCGGCCTTGCCCAAGCCTCTCTGCTCCACAGTGGGCTGTGATCTCCTGTCCCTGGTGCTGAGGACGGGGGGACCCAAAGCACAACCCATGGGTGGCCTGGCCCCACAGCATGTCACCTGATGGGTGCAGGGGTGGGGGTCCTGCTGCTTCCCTTGGATTTTGTCCCTATTTACTGTTGAAGCTCCTGCCTTGCTGTCTGTGTGGGACACGGTGGGCTCCCATCAGGGCCTTTGGGGCAGAGCGAGCTTCAGTAACCCCGTGCCGGTGCTCGAGCCCTGGCTTTTCCCTGCAGGATGATGCTCGGCAGCTGTTCGCACTCTCCTGCACCGCCGAGGAGCAGGGCATCATGCCGGAGGACCTGGCCAATGTGATCCGGAGGCTGTGGGCTGACAATGGGGTCCAGGCTTGTTTTAACCGCTCCCGAGAGTACCAGCTGAACGACTCCGCTGCCTAGTGAGTACCCCTGCTCCTCTCCCCCAGCTCAGCTGGGTCTGAGCCCTGTGGGCTGCGTCACTTTTATTGAGCAAGAAAAAATCCCCCCGGGGGCTGCTGTTCCCCATCACCAGGCTTGGGGGCTGGTGCTGCCACTTCCTGCTGGGTGCTGGGGCTGAGCTGGAGCAGAACTGGGAAGGCGGATGTTTCGAAAGCTGTTTCCTCCTCTGGCAGGGTGCTGTGTCCCCCCAGGAGGGGGGCACTGGGGCATCCCCCTCCTGCCACTGCGTGGCCCTGGGGGATGCTCTCCCCTGGCCTCCCTGAGATGGCTCCCCCCATGTGAGCGCAGCTGGGAGTCCTGCCCATCCTCCTGGTTCTTCACAGGCCATGAAGGCAAGAAAAAGTCCCAAAAAAAGCACTGGGGACCTTTATGCCTGAACTGGATGAGTAAGACGCAAGAGAGGCTTTTCTTTTTCTTTTTGACTGAGTTTATATGGAAAGACTTGGCATTACGTTAGTGTAATTAGCCAGCAAGCTAGTGTTTAGGTAGATAAATTGCCTGCATCTGGTTGGGTTTATGCCTGAAGAGATTTAATAAGTTAATCTGCCTAAAGTATGATTGCTGGAGAGGGTAGCACGGCCAAGGCTGCGTTCAGCCCGCACGGTGCCCTCCTGCCCTCTCTGCCCAGACCCCTCGTGGTAAAGCAGGGCCAGGGGGAGCTTGTGGTGTGAGGGGAAACCCCCACCAGAGGTTGAGCACCCTGGGGACTTGACGCCATCTTGGGGGCTGCTTGGTCCCCCTGCGTGCCAGCCCAGCCATCCCCTCCAGTGTGGCACCAGCGGGTCCCTCTTCTGCGCTGAGGTTGCTGGGGGGAAGAGGTTGCAGGAAAGCTCCTGGCAACCCCTGACCCTGGAGAAGCTCCTGCTGGTGCTTTCCTCTGGCACCCACAGCTTTCGCTTCCTCCTGCCTGGCATCCGCCTGCCCTCCCTGGCCCAGGTCCCACCCAGCCCCATCGCTCCCCAGCCAGCGCCGGCATTTCCCTGGCAGTGCCGCCCTGTGCCATGGGTGCTGGTTTGGAGGCACAGGAGGCCCAACAGGTGCCTGGTAGCTCGCATGTGCAGTTTGAGCAAATACCCCTGCAGAGTGTTTGCAAATGGAGTATCGCCATTAAGTGCGATAGAGCGTTTGGCACATTATGGGGGTTGCACAAGTATTAATTAGGAGCCCCCTTGAGCTGTTGCTCCAGCATTTCTCCAGCCCCATGGAGATACCAGTGCGGTAGCTGATGGCCCATGCATCCGTGGGGATGGTACTGCGCCTGTGGTGCCACCGGCACAGGGCACCCTGGGGATGAGGAGCCCTGTGCCATGCTGGGCACGCAGCCCACCCGCATCCCAGCCCCCTGCAGCAGCCCCCAGCCTCCTCCACAGCCCCTTGGCATGCCAGGAGTTCGGGGTGCCGGGGTGGGTGCTCGTCAGCACCCCAGGGCTGGGCGTGAGGTCCGAGTGCCGCTGGCGCCGCACACGGCCCTACCGTGGTGTTTCCTGTTTTTTTGTCAGCCGGAGGCCACATGTGTTTCCGGCTGTTTTTGAGCTGCTCTGTGGCGGTGGTGTGCCACCCCCCCCGCCTTCACACCCGCAGCAGGGTCCCAGGGCACCCCCGGCTCCGGCTTCCTGGGAGCTGGCGAGCGGCCTTGCTGCCATCGGAGCTGGGGATCCCCGTGGCCTCACGAGCCGTAATCTGGCTTTCACGAGATTACGGGGCTGCAAAGGCCTTAATGAGGGCAAGCCTAATTTGCTTAAAGGAGCCTGTTTATAATAACCCAATTAAAGCAATGTGAGCTGGAGAAATTGAAACCCGCCTTGATCCCCCCTGGCATCCCTCGGCTGGTCCTGGCGGCTGCTTGGGGACTGAGCCACCACTGCTGCTGGCAGCCAGGGTCTGGCAGGGCCAGGCAGGCAGCAGGGCAGGCAATGCCGCCCATGGGGGGCTCAGGGTGGGCAGCACCCCCTGGCCATGCTGTTCCCCATCCCTCCAGCCGCCTGCCTCCCACTTCCTCCCAGGACGCCGGCCCTTTGTGTTTTTTGACTATAAATGGCACGTCGCCATCGATTGTTTCCGCCGGCGCTGCGGCTGGTTGCCATAGCAGTGAATGCTTTCCTCTTGCCGTTTCCCCCGTACGAACGGCTGGGGTAATGGGGGGAGACCCCCAGCCCCGGCTGCATCCCCCTGCCTGGCCCCCAGAGCCGGCACGCTGTCCCCCGAGCCCTCATTGCCGTGTGTCCCCTCGCTGCCCCGGCAACCGGCCGTCCTGCCCTGCCCTGCCCGTGCCTGACCCTGGGGTGTGGATGAGGTCCCCTCTGCTGTGGCGCTGCCCACCCCGAATGGATGATGCTGGGGTATGGGCAGGGGACCCCGGGGCTCTGTGGGGATGCCCTATGGGATTTGGGTGGGTCATGCCCCACGGTTCAGCTTCCACAGAGACTTTGCTCCCTCCCCAGCTACCTGAACGACCTGGAGAGGATAGCCCGAGCCGACTACATCCCCACCCAGCAGGACGTGCTGCGCACCCGAGTGAAGACCACTGGCATTGTAGAGACCCACTTCACCTTCAAGGACCTGCACTTCAAGTACGTCCGACCCTTTCCCTTTTGTCTTTTCCAAGGAAAAAACAAAAACCAACCCCTTCCTCCCCATGCCAGGCTGGATCCTGTTTGCACGCTGCACACACCAAGGCCCCCACCCCCACCCCCCCGCGGCTTTGCTCATGGCAGGAGCTGCTGCCTCGGAGCGGAAACCGCCAAAATAGCTGGAGCAGCCTCAAAAACGCCTCTCATGGCTTGGCCCAGAGGCGGATCCAGCCTCTGGCGAGGAGGGGAAGGCGTCTCCGGGTGCTGTGACGCTGCTTCCGCCGCAGGAAGGGTGCTGGGCGGGAGCCAGGGGTCTTGGGTCAGAAAGAGGCGCTGCTGCCCACTGGCAGCCCAGGGTTGCTTTCCACCAAAAACCTTCAGGAAAGAGTCAGGGCTCCGGTTTCCAAGGCAAAAAGCTGGCATCGCACACATCCCAGGGGATTTAGTCACTTGGCAACGGAGCTGCCAGCAGAATGATCTGCTGGGGTCCTCCCGAGCGCGAGGGGCTCGCAGGGACCGCTGTGCCACCCTGGTGGGATGGCGGTGCTTGGTCACGCGTCGCTGGGACCATGAGTTGGAGGTAGCAGCGAGGATGGTCTGGGAGGGGGAGCACAGCAGCAAGGAAGCCTCCCCGGTGCTGCTGCCAGGCTCTTCTCCACGGGGCAGAGCATCCTCTGCTGCTGGCCGCGGGGAGGCGTGGGGTGAACCGGCACCATCGCACGAACCTTCGCGCTGCCCGCCATCCTGCTGAGCCCCCAGCCACTCGGCCGAGCACTATGGGTGCTGGGGCAGATCCGGTGGCACCAGCAAAACCCAGAGCCTTTTCCTGGTGCAGCTCCTGCTCTGGGTAGACAGGGAAACTGAGGCAGGGAGCGGAGCAAGGGCGGTGGGCCCGGGAGCTGCCACCCATCACTGTGCTGCCTCCTTGCCCAGGATGTTTGATGTGGGCGGCCAGCGCTCGGAGCGGAAGAAGTGGATCCACTGCTTCGAGGGGGTGACGGCCATCATTTTCTGCGTGGCCCTCAGCGCCTATGACCTGGTGCTGGCTGAAGATGAAGAGATGGTGAGTTGGGGGGGATGGAGCCGGCGCTGTGAGCCATCCCCTCGTTTGAGGGCTGGTGGAGTAACCCCCTCTGGTGGCCAGCAGTGCCCTGGCCAGCGTGGCCCAAGCCTTGCAGGGCCCTCGGCATGCCCTGCCCGGGTAGGCGGGAGCGGTGGGGGGACAGCAGTGGGGTGGGCGCTGCCTGTGGGTCTCTGCCCAGCTCAGGCTGCCCTCTCCCCTGCCAGAATCGGATGCACGAGAGCATGAAGCTGTTCGACAGCATCTGCAACAACAAGTGGTTCACGGACACGTCCATCATCCTCTTCCTCAACAAAAAGGACCTCTTTGAGGAGAAGATCGTGCACAGCCCCCTGACCATTTGCTTCCCTGAGTACACAGGTACCATGGGGTTCCTCAGTGCCCTTCCCATCCCCCTGGCAGGAGGAGCAGGCAGTGCCTTGCCCGGATGCTGTAGCAGGAGATGCTGGGGATGGAGATGCTGGGAATGGAGATGCTGGCTCTCCTGCGCCCGGGGAGTGGTGCATTGGGCCAGCAAGTAGGGTGTGGTGGTGTTCGGGGTGCCCCAGGGGATGGGGGAAGATGGGGGGCAGACAAGGGGCGGCAGCCCTGGGGGTGTTTAGCTGAGGCTCACTGTGCCTGGGGAGCATCAATTCGGCATTGGAGTGTTGGCTGCAGTGGCGTGGGGAGCCAAGCCAAGCCCAGCCCAAACCTCTTCAGTGGTGGTGGCAGGGCAGTGCCGGTGTCCCCGGGCGGCCACGGGGCAGCCCAGCGTCTCTTCCTCCCCAGGGGCCAACAAGTATGACGAGGCAGCCGGCTACATCCAGAGCAAGTTTGAGGACCTGAACAAGCGAAAGGACACCAAGGAGATCTACACCCACTTCACCTGTGCCACCGACACCAAGAACGTGCAGTTCGTCTTCGACGCCGTCACTGACGTCATCATCAAAAACAACCTGAAGGACTGCGGGCTCTTCTGAGGGCCAGCGCTGCCCAGGTGGGTGGTGGTCCTCGTGGTGGCCCCAGAAATGGGGTGGTCACAGAGCACCCACTGGGGACGGGATGGGCGCTGCCTGCCGTCCCCACCGTGGCTCAGGCTGGTGGGGGGGCCCGTGCCCCCCTCCCTGGGCCCCACCCACTCACCACCTGCTCTCTCCTAGGACCCCCGGCCGCGCCGGCGAAGGAAGGACCGTGCCGCCCCCCACTCCTGCTTCTCTTCAGTTTCATCCCTCTGCCCCCACCCCATAAAGAGACTGTTTGGGTGCCAGTGTGGTGGCAGGGCCCATGTCCACCCCGCCACCCCCGCTCACCCCCCCCGCCACCCTCCTCCAACTCCGCGCCGGCATTACCCGTTCTGCCTTCCTGGGGAAAATGAGGTTTTAATCTTGGTTTTTAACCCCTGCACCGTTTCAGCCCCCCTGAGCCCTGGTGCTCTCACTGTTTACATGGCAAGTGTTGCTGGCACGGGCAGGGGGACTTGGGGGTCCCCTTGAGGATGCCCACCCGGCAAAAAACACAGCCAATAACATTCCTTTTAGTAAACCAGAAAAAAAAGAAAAAAAACCAAACCACCAAACCAACCAACCCAAAACTGCACAAAAACCAAACCACACCACACCGGCTGGGTCAAGGTTGCTTTTTAAAGAAATCTTTTTACCAAACTATTTAAAAGCATTGAGTGCTACGTGGTGGCGGCGTCCTCCATAGCCAGCCCACCCCCCAACCGTGTGCCTTGGTGGGGGGGTGTACCCCACCTCGCCTTGCTGCCTCCTGCCCTGCAGAGGGACAGGCAGCCCCTGGCGGGCCGGGGGGGTGGGCAGGGGGTGCTGCCCACTGCCTGTATCTCTCCCCCCCTCTTTCTAAGCCTAGTTTTGTAGGGCTAGCTGTTGCGTTGGGCGAGGAGAGCCCGCTGTACAGAGTGGCCCCCGCTGTCCCCCCCCCAGCCTGGGGGGGTCCCCTCAGCTGGTGCCCGCGGCCTCGCTTTTCCCACAGGATGTTTTACCGAATTGTTCACATGGTTTGAATTAATAAAATGTAGAAAGAAAAAAAAGAAAAAAGAAAAAAAAATATACTGACCCCCCACCTCCCCCAGTAACCCAGGGGTGGGTGTGGGTGCTTCACCTCTGCAGGGGGGCTGGGGGGGTCCCCAGGGCTGGGAGAGGGACACTGGATGGGCTTTGCAGCATCCCCTGGGTGTGGGGGGTGAGGGCAGCAGTGGGACCCCTGGGATGTTGCTGGGGGGCTGAGCCCCCCTGGTGGTGCTGCTGGGGGGGGTGGCACAACGGGGGGGGGGCACAATATCAGGGGGACGGTGGCACCCAGGGGGCCCTGGGACCCAGTGCCCAGGGGCACCCAGTGACTGTGGCCCCGAGGGAGAGCTAGCACCCCTTGCACTCAGCAGCACGCAGGGACTCACAGCTCCGGGGGCACCCATGGGCACCCATCACCCTGCAGCACGCAAGGGACCCCCAGCAACCCCCAGCTCCAAAGCATTCCTGGAGAACCCCAGCGCTTCCCAACACCCCTCAGGTCCAAGGGGTGCCTAGCATGCCCCAGCTTCAAGGGGCACCCAGGGACCTGCAGCACCCAAGGGACCCCCCCAGCAGCCCCCAGCTCCAAAGGGCACCCAAAGACCCCCAACCTCCCCAGTGCCAAGGACCCCCAGCACCCAAGGGACCCCCTCCCCAGCACTCCTCAGCTCCAAGGTAACCCAGGGACCCCCCAGCACCCCTTCAGCTCCAAGGGAACCCAGGGATCCCCCAGCACCCCTTCAGCTCCAAGGGAACCTGGGGACCCCCCCCCCAGCACCCCTTCAGCTCCAAGGGAACCCAGGGATCCCCCAACACCCCTTCAGCTCCAAGGGAACCCAGGGACCCCACAGCACACCTTCAGCTCCAAGGGAACCCAGGGATCCCCCAGCACCCCTTCAGCTCCAAGAGGCACCAAGAGACCCCCCAAGGGGCACCAAAAGACCTCCCAGCACCCAAGGAACCCCTCCCCCACCACACCCCCATCTCCAAAGGGCACTCAGGGACACCCAGGACACCCACTCCCCCCCAGGACCACCTAGCACCCCTCAGTTCCAAGGGGTACCCAGAGACTCCCAGTGTCCCTCAGCTCCAAGGGTACCAGGGACTCCCAGCACCCTGCAGCACCCAGGGTCACACAGTGCCCTCAGCACCTGGGGCCCCCAGGGACCCCCAGCACCCAGTGGCACCAGGTGCCCCGCAGTACTGGCCAACAGGGGGGCTGGCAGGGAGGGGAAGTGGGGCTGTGCCCCCACCCAGGGGTGGCTCCGGGGCTGAGCGGGTCAAATTCCAGGGGTTTGGGGCAAGTGGAGATGGTTACAGGGTTGGGGTGGGGGAGAGGCGGGGCTGGGCCCCAGGGAAAGGGGGAGGGACTGGGCTGGGGAGGGGGCTCTGGGGCTCAGAAGAGCCCGCAATCCTTGAGGTTCTCCTTGATGATGATGTCGGTGACGGCATCGAAGACAAACTTGACGTTCTCTGTATCAGTGGCGCAGGTCATGTGGGAGTAGATCTCCTTCACATCCCGCCGCATGTTCAGCTCCAGGAACTGCAGCTTGATGTAGTTGCCCGCATCCTCGTAGGTGTTGGGACCTGGTGGCATGGCAGTGAGTGAGGTCCTCTCCTGGGCTGGGGTGTACCCCACCATGGGTGCTGGCCTAGCATCACCCAGCACTCCCCCGGGTGGGCAAACCTTCCTTGGTCCATGAGCAACGCTAGTGGAGCATCACTTGCATGGAGTGCTGAGGACACCTGGTGGGTGGCTGCTGCAGGGGGCTGGCGCCCAACCCGTCACACCACCACCCCCCGCCTGCACCCGGTGGGCGAGCCGCTGCCACCCTCACCGTCATAGTCGGGGAAGCAGATGCTGAGATGGGCCTTCTTGATCTTCTCCAGGAAGACATCCTTCTTGTTGAGGAAGAGGACGATGGAGGTGGTGGCGAAGTAGCGGTGGTTGCAGATGCTGTTGAAGAGGTGCAGGCTCTCGTGCATGCGGTTCTGCAGAGGGACATAGCCCCATCAGCCCCATGGAAATCCTCATGTTGCGATGGGGATGGAGTGCAGCGGCTCTGTGTGTGTCATATGCCCTGTGAGTCTTCCTCACCACTTCGTCATCCTCCACCAGGACCATGTCGTAGGCGCTGAGGGCTGCGATGAAGATGATGCAGGTCACCCCCTCGAAGCAGTGAATCCATTTCTTCCGCTCTGAGCGCTGGCCGCCCACATCAAACATCCTGGGCAGGGCAGGGTGGGGGGTTTACCTCAGCACCCCACTCCCCTGCCCATCCCCCTGGCATCAGCCCTCACTGGGGGCTTGGACTCCACCTGAAGTTGAGGTCTTTGAAGGAGAACTGGGTCTCAATGATTCCGGTGGTCTTGACACGGGAGCGCAGCACGTCCTGCTCTGTGGGGACGTAGCCGGGGGTCACCAGGCGCTCCAGGTCTGACAGGTAGCTGGCCGGGCACATGGGAGGCATGAGACATGGGTTGGCAGCCCCAGACTCCCCCCGGCCCAGACCCCCCACACCACATACTAGCCGGCCGAGTCATTGAGCTGGTACTCAGAGGCACGGTCAAAGCAGGCTTGGATGCCCGTGTCTTTCCAGAGCCGACCAATGATGTCTGACATCTCCTTGGGCATGGTGCCCTCCTCGATGGTGTCCGAGAGGTGCAGCAGCTTGCGGGCATCGTCCTACGAGGGAGAGGGGCTCAGCGGGGCTGGGGGAGGTGGGGGGACCCCTCCACCCAGCATGGGATGCCCCTCACCTGGCGAGCCGAGTCCCCGTACTGGATGTTGAGGGTGGACATGGCCCGCACGATGGCCAGCATGGACTGGAGTGTGTTGCTATAGATGATGGCAATGAACTCCAGGCATTCCTCCAGCGAGTAACCGTCCTGGTGGATGATCCTGGCCGGGAAGGGGGGTGTGGAGCTGAGCTGGGCATCATGGGGTGGGGGGGCACACCCGTGGGTGCAGCATGGGGCTGAGATGTGAGGGCACCAATGACTGTGGTGTTGGGCTGAGCTGGGCGTTGTGGGGTGGGGGCACCCATGGGTGCAGCATGGGGCAGAGCCAGGCAGTAAGGGATGGGTGCACCTCATGGCTGTGGCGTGGGGCAGGCACGTGGCATGGTGGGACACAGCCAAGCATCACCCCCGGCACTTACTTCATCTGCTTGACGATGGTGCTCTTCCCCGACTCCCCTGCTCCTGTGGGGACAAAGCAAGGGTCACAGCAGTCCCACACCATGGGTACCCCCGACCGTGCCCTGTGCTGGCCCCCTGGGTCCAGCACAGCCAGAGGACACTGGTGGCTGTGCCAGGTCTGCGGCATGGGGTGGGGGGATTACAGCCTGGTGCTATTGGGCGTTAAGGTTGGGCTGAGCTGCTGTGGCTAATGAGATCTGCACAGCTCAGCCAGGGATGTGTTCAGGGACCCAGGGCAGGGTTAAGGGACATGGTGGCATTGCAAGTCCACCACACACCACCCAATGCCCCAAACCTGTGGCAGTGCAGGAGGATGTGCCCTGGGCTGGAAGGACAGCAATGGTACCCATGGTCCCACCATGTCCAGAACATCCCAGTCCTCAGGCACCATTGGGGCAGCTGGGAGGGACTGGGATGGACCTGCAGTGCTGTGGGGGAGGGGAGGGTGCAGGGACAGACCCCAGGGCTGGGCAGAGGGGTGGTGGCATGGGCTGCATGGGGGGGTCTGAGGGTGCCTGGGCGGGGGGCTGCCAGGGTGGGGTGCTCATAGGTGGGGTTGGTGAAGGCTCTTGGTTGGTGAAGGTGGTTAGGTTTGGGGGTACCTGGAAGCTGGGGGCTCTTAGGGTGGCTCTTGAGGTGGGCTGTTGGGTTAGGGGTGCCTAGCAGGGGGTGGGGGAGCTGTTGTTGAGATGAGCTGGTTCGGAGGAGCCTGGGAATGGGGGGGCCATTGGGGTGGGCTGGTTGGGTTTAGGGGTGCTTAGGAGCAGGGGGCTGTTGTGTGGACTGTTGGGCTGGACTGGTTGGGTTTGGGGGGGTGTCAAGGAAACTTTGGGTGCGCTATTGGAGTGGATTGGTTTAGGGGTGTCTGGAAGTGGGAGGCTGTTGGGGGCACTCTTGGGGTGTGCTGGTTGGGTTTAGGGGTTCTGGAGGCATCGGGGAAGCATTGGGTGGGCTGTTGAGGTGGGTGGGTTGGGTTTAGGGGTGCTAGGGGAGTCAGGGAAATGCTGGGTGGGCTGTTGGGGTGGGCTGGTTAGTTTTGGGGGTGCATCTGGGGGCCAGGGGAACATTAGGCAGGTTGGTTGGGTTTAGGGGGGGGCTGTTGGGGTGGGTTGGTTGGGTTGAGGGGTGCCGGGAAGTGTCAGAGGAACATTGGGTGGGCTGTTGGGGTGAGATGCACAAAGAATGGGTATCTCCCCCAGGGTGTTGTTCCCCCCATACCCAGCAGCAGCAGCTTGACGGTCCTGGCATCCTTCTCAGCATCCTCCTTGAGCTTCTTCTCCAGCTCGCGGGAGTGCTTCTCCTCGGCGCTGGCCCCGGCGCCCATCCTCGGCCCCGCGGCCCTGCGGCTCACCCGCTCCTTGGAGGTCAGCACCAGGATGGGCAACGAGCTCCAGCCCCCTGCCGCCTCCAGCGCTCGCCTCCCTGCGCCCGCCGCACCCGCCGCTGACTGCCCCACTGCCGCCGCCACTGCCACTGCCCACCCAATGTGGGCCAAGGACGGGGCCAAGGTCCCAGGGGCTGCCCGGCAGGGTGCTGTGCTCAGCACCCGTGGCTTAAGCTGGGCCTGCCCCCTGCCCTTCCCGGATAAACCCCCTTAAATCTGCAGCGGGCTGAGCTCAGCAATCCCACAGCTCCTGGCATCAGCGCTTCTGCCAGGGGGGGCCCAAGGCCGGCCAGCCCCCTGCTTTGCCCCCACCCTGGGATGGGGACAGTGACCCCCGCCACCCCCAGGGACATGGGACCCCCCCACCCAGCACTGGCTCTGGTGTGGACCCCGGGGGGGGGGGGGGAGGGTTGGAGCTGGGGGGCTCTGCTGGGGTCTGTCATGGGGCAGTGGGTAGAAATGTCCCCATTGTCCCCAGCTCACGCTGGCCACCACCCCCGCTCTGGACCAGTGTCCACAGGCCCCCCAGTAAGCCATCCCAGTATCCCCTGTTCCCAGTGTCCTGAGGGGCACCCCTCCCAGTGGTGATCAAATGCCAGCCCCAGCCACCCCACCCTGTGTCCCCAGGGCCCTTTCCAGGATCCTCCACCATTGTCCCCAGGCCCCCTGCTTGCACTGGTTAGTGTCCCCAGCACCCACCAGTACACTCCCAGTGACACCTGGCCAGCCCAGTATCACAGACCCCCCCCGAAAGTGTCCCCAGACTCGTCCGGCAACACCTGCGCAACATCATCGGGGATGCCAGATTCCCCCTTTCCGACGTCTCCATGCCCCTCCTCAGTACCCCAAGGAGAAATCCCAGTATCGCCCTGGTGTCCCCATGCAATCCCAGTACACCCCCGCCCGCAGTGTCTTCAGGACCACTCCCACCCTCCCCCAAAAAAAAAACCCTGCCCAACATCCAGGTGCACCCCCGTGCTCCCATGCCAGCTGCAGTGACACACACCCCCCCGCCCCAGTGTCCCCAGGCCCTGCCAAGACTCCCCCAGTGTCCCGATCCCCCCAAACACACTGCCCCCAGCACCACCCCCCCCACCTGCCCCCGCACCTCGGGGCTCCTGCAGCACCGCGATCGGCCGCCAGGGGGCGAAAGGAGCCAGCGCAGCCCCCAGTATGGCCCTGCCCCGCCTGGGCCCAGTATAACCCTGCGCCGCCTCCCAGTATCGCCCCCAGTGTGCTCAGTACTGCCTCCAGTGTAGCCCAGGACTTCTTAGCACCGACCCCAGTGCCTCTCGGGACTGCTCTGAGGAGCCCAGTACCATCTCCATTGCCCCAGTATCCACCAGAGGGCCCCCAGTACAGCCCAGTACCGCCCACTGCCACCGCCAGTGCCCCCTATGGAGCCCATTACCCCTCCCCCACCCCGTGCTCCCAGTACCACCAAGTACCTGCTCCCAGTACCAAATCCAAGTGCTCCAGTGCCTCCAGCACTGACTCTGAGTGCTCCCAGTGCCTCCAGTAACACCCAGTACCGGCTGCTAGCCCAGCCCAGAGTACCCTAATACCCAGGCAGCCCCCCTGCCTTCCCCTGTCCTGCCCAGTGACCGCCCCCAGCACCCTCAGCTTCCCAGTGCCCCCCAGGCCCCACCGCTCCCCGCCTGGCCCCAGCCCAGCGCTCCGCACCCCGGCAGGGCTCAGGGGCAGAGTTAAGGGCACTACGTGATGGGGCCAGGCGGCACTGCAGGCCCCGGCTGCCGCCTCCCTGCCTGCTCCCCATCCCCGACAGAGCACACGCAGGCGCCCGCGTCCATCCCAAAGCCAGCGTTTATTTGGGGGGTGCCCCCGGCTGTGGCGGGGGGCACTTGCTCGGCCCTGGGCACCCCTGCACTCCCCATGTACAACTATTTACAACCCCCACCCCCACCCCACCAGGGTGCCCCAAGGGGGCGGCTGATGGGCTGGGTGCCCCAAATACCCATGGGTGCCAGTGCCAGCGAGCACCAGCAGCTGCCTGAGGTTTTACCCTGGCATGGCCCTTTCTCCTTCCCTTTCCCATCCAAAAAGCCCCCAGTTGAGCACCCACCATGGCTGGACACCTGGGTCCCATCTCAAGGATCCTGCCTCCCCCCGGCCAAGCCCCCAGGGTGGGGGACGGGGCCGCGTACCCTGGCTCCACAGCCCCCTTCTCCTGGCTTGCCTGGTGGTCTGCAGCTTCCTCGCGGAAAGCACTTGTTCCTCAATAAACAGCTGGGGAAACTGAGGCACGAAGCTGCAAGGGCTGTCCGGTGCCACCTCTCCCCCTGCTGGAGGTTGTTCCCCCCCAAAGGCATCACCCCCATCCCGCACCCAGACCTGGCACCTCCAGCCCCTGGTGTGGTGCTATGCCCCAGCCAGGGAGTGACAGCAGCCACGGTGCCCGGTGGTCCCCGCACACCAGGATCCTGGGGTCCTGAGGTGGGGGGGGAAGACAAGGATGCTGGCTGTGGCCGCCCCGGGGGTCCCCACTCCTCCCTGGGGGGTGGGAGGCGGGGGTCGCATCGCCCCAGTGACTATATACAACCTACAAATAAATACCGTCTCCCATGGGAGGGGGAAGCGCATGTGTCTGCGTGCGTGTGTGCGTGGATGTGTATATATATATATATTTATTTATTTATAGATATTTTTAATATTAAAAGGGGGGAAAAATAGACCACTGTGCTAGCAAAGTCCCTGATGATGGTTTCATGTATGCCTGTAGGTCTCTGGCTGGTGATTCCGGCGGTTTCGAGGTTTCTTCTGGTCCTGCTGCTCCTTGGCTTTGAGGCCAGCCAGCGGCTGGGGGGGACTGGCAGCTGTGTGCCGCCAGTAGCCCTGGCAGTACTGGTCCAGAAGTCCCATTTCGGGCTGGGTGAGGAGCTGCAGCAGGTCCTGGTAGCGGGGGGTGGGGGCACCTGGCAGGCCAGCGGGGGTCTCCGCCTGGACCAGCACAGCGTGGATGGAGCGGCCGCTGAGGACGCGGAGCTGCACCTTGGTCACCGTGTGCTTGAAGTTGTTCTCAGTGGCGGTGCAGGAGTACAGGCCACTGTCGGCGAGCTGGAGGGCGCGCAGCAGCAAGCCCTGCTCCGTCCGCAGTACCCGTCCCTCCACCCGCAGCTGGGGGTGGGGAGAGGTGGCATGGCTCAGCCGGCTGGCGTCCCACACCCCCGGCACCCCCGGCGCAGCACCCTGCCCTACCTCCTTCCGCCGGTCGCTGTTGTCCTTCTGCAGAAGCCACTTGATGCTGGCCTGGGGCGAGCGGGGCTGGCACTCCAGGAAGGCGGTGCTGCCCTCCACCCCATACTGCACAGCCTCCACGGTGTTCTTGTTAGCTGCAGGGGTGGGCCCCGGGCAGCCAGGTCACATGCACGTCTCCGTGCCCCACTGCCCCCCTGCCCAGCCCACCCGCCAGCCCTTTCCTCACAGGGAATGCTCCTGTCCACCTCCAGCCATGGGTCTACCTGTTCCCCAGCCACCCAGCAAGTGTGTTCCTCCTCTGGTGTAGCCATGCTTCCACAAGGGTGTCCGTCCGCCCATCCATCCATCCTTCTAACCCACCCATGTTCATCTTCCTCAGAAGTATCCATCCATTCATTCATCTACACACCAATCAACCTGTGGTCATCCTTTCCCCACCACATCCTTCCATCCATCCCTTAAGCCACCCATCCAAACCTGCTCATTCTCCTCCCGAATATATCCATTTATCTATCCATGTTGCCTCCCCAATGTATCCATCTATCCATCCATGTTCATCCTACTCCTTAATGTATCCATTCAACCATCCATCAATCCACCCATGCATCCATCCATCCACCTACCAACCCATCCACCTGTGCTCATCCTCATCCCCACCGTATCCATCCATCCATGTTCTTCCTCCTGTCCAGTGTATCCATTCTTTCATCCACCCATCCATCTATCCATCCATCCATCCATCCATACTCACTCTCTTCACATATATCCACCCACACAACCATCAACCAACCAAGGCATCCATCCACCCATGTCCCCCAGAGCCATTGCCCGCACCTTCCTGCCTCCTGCCCACTGCACACCCCCCAGCTGCCCCCCATGCTGCAGGGCTGGGCCCCAGGCCCCACTCACCGTTGGAGTTGTAGCCTCGGCACTGGCGGATGGGGTTGCCATGCCGGACATCCTGCCGCCGGCTCCGCCTGTGGGGAGGTGGGAGGTGAGCAGGGAAGCCTGGGGTCGGGGGGTCCCTCCCCGCCACTCCCAGCCCCCCCCCCGTACCTCTTGGAGGAGGAGGAGTAGCGGGTGCAGGCGCTGCCATCCCAGGCACAGTAGGGGTCCCGGGCCAGGCAGCAGTCGGCACAGGCTTCCCCATACACGTCACAGCGGTGCAGGGCCAGGTGGGTCACGCCTACGGCCGAGGACACGTACAGCTGTTGCTGTTGGGGGGACAAAGAGGAGAGGGTGAGATGTCACCTCATCCCCACTCTGCAAGGACCCCCCTGAGTGAGCTGCAGCTGCCTGGCACTGGGACCGGCTGAGACACCAGAGCCACCCAGGGCCACCGGAGCCAGCTCGCCCCGGGGCCACCCGCGTGCCTCCCGCTCTGGTGCTGTGGTGACGCCTGGCAGTGCTGCGGCCGGGCCTGTGGTGGGATCTGCCCAGCCCCCTGCCACACACCATGACTCACCCTCTTGGAAGAGATGGTCATCGTCTTGATGGGTGCTGGGACCTAGATGGGAGCAGGAGCAAAGGAGATGTGGAGGCGTGAGCACCTGGCCTGATGCCGCAGCCATGGGGTAGGCACCCCAGGACCCCCCAGGCAGCAGGGGCGGGCAGGGGGAGCTGTGAAGGGGCAGCAGGGAGGAGGACCAATGCTTGGGTCCCTCCAGAGCTGGCCAAGAGGCTGGCTGGTGTCCCAAAGGGTGGCTGGTGTCCCAAGGGGTGGCTGGTGTCCCAAGGGGCTGGCTGGCTGGGTCGAGGACACTCAGCAGAGGGTGGAGGACAGGACAACCCTTACCTTGAACACCTCGATCTCCTCCAGCATGAGCTCCTCTGTCTCCATGTCGTCCCGGGGGAGCACGATGACCTTCTGCACAGTGCCCCGATCTGTAAGACACCATAGTGCCCGGGTGCTCGGTGCCACCCCTGGGTACCCATGCCCTCCCCTCCTGGGAAGGAGGTCCCTGCCAGGGCTGGGGTGCGGAAGGACCCCCCCAAGCCCATTCCCATCTCTCTCCTGCCACAGTAGGCATCTGTGCCTGGGGTGTGGCGTACTGGCTTAGGTCACTGCCTGTGGCTAAGGGCTGCCACCACCCAGGGGAGGGAGGGGACAGCAGCTGGGGACAGGCACTGGGGCAGCGGAAGGACCAGGACAGATCACAGGGGTTCTGAGATGTGCGTTAGAGCAGGGAAAGCACCAGGCTGGGCACCAGTGCCCCCAGGATGGGCACCAGGGCTATGGAAGGACAGGACAGGATGCTGGTGCCTCTAGGGTGGGCAATTGGGCACGGGAAGCTTGAGGCTGGACAATGGACTTAGGATGGGCAATGGGAAGCATAAGGCTGGATCACAGAGCCCATAGGATGGGCACCAGGGTCGGGAAAGGATGAGGCTGGATGGTGGGGCCCTTGAGGTGGGCACTGGGACAGGGAGAGGACCAGGCTGGATGGTGGCATCCCAAGGATGGGAGGTATCATGCTGGATTGCTGGCTCTGGGGATGGGAACTGGGCTAAGGGAAGGACCAGGCTGCATGGTGGGGTCTGTGGGATGGGCACCAGGGCAGGGGAAGGACCAGGCTGGAGTCTCGAGGAGGGGCAGGGATCTTGGGGGGGGTCTCAGACCCTCGCCCCGCTCCAGCGTGGCGGAGGGCACCGTGCTCTGGCCAGCCCTGGTGGTGCCCGTGCTCTCCGGGGCCGCGCCGGAGCATGCTGCATTCCCCGCGGTGCGCGGCGTGGGTACCTGTGCCCAGGAAAAGCACCTCATAGCGCCCGTCTGCTGCGTCCACCTGGTCGACGGCCACGGTGGTGAAGCGGTAGTTGACATTGGTGCGGACCACCAGAGGCTGGCGGTGGGTGGGGTAGACGGCGTGGTACATCAGCGGGTGTGTGCGCATGAAGTTGATCACTTCGTCAGGGTAGTCCTTGGTTGACTTCATGGACGGGGTGAAGGTCCCCCCAGGGCACTGTGGCACAAACATCACCAGCACTCAGCAACCTGGTATCTGGGCATGGGTCCGAGGGTGACAGCACATGCCTGGGAGTTACTTACGGTGCCTGGCCGGGGGTAGGGCATTTTGCCCGTGTAGGGCATCCACTGGTAGTTGGGTCCCTCCTTGTGTGCAAAGGGCCCGTTGAAGACCATGCGGATGTCGGCCATAGAGTAGACGCAGACAGCAGAGCCTTTGAAGACGGACCTGGGAGGAAGGACCTGCTGCCACCCTCCAGCTGTGGCCCTGCCCACCACCACGGCACCACCGGGACCCCCACCCAGCTGGGGACCTCCCCTCCGCTGCTCCATGCTGGGGAGGGTCAGCACTCACCCCGAAGTGGAGAACACGGCGTAGATAACAGGGTTCTTGGTGTCCTGAGTCTGCTGGATGAAGACGTCCTCTTGGGACAGAAAGATGGGGGTGTTAGCATGGGGGATGCAGGACCCCACTCATGCCCAGGGATGCCAGGGCAGGGGGAGAGCAGCTCCATGAAGGAGAATTAAGACGTGGGGAGCAGCAAGGGGGTGCCCAGCCCTCCTCAGGGTGGCCCCCAAGCCTGCAGGAGTGCAGAAGGCCCCCAGTCCCCCCCTTGCCCACTCACGGAGCTCGTCGAAGTGTGTTTCGATCCCATCAGGTCCCGGCACAGAGCAGACAAGCCGGGCCTTCAGGAAGGTGCTCCACTTGTTCACGAGGCAGCAGTGGCCCCCGTCGTCGTTCTGCAACAGAGGGACCCCCAGGCTCAGCCCTTCCTGCACCCCTGCCCACTCCCTGCCTGCCCGCTGCTCCACCTACCAGGCAGATACGCCCGATGCGGGAATAGACCCCAGGGCTCAGCGGAGCATCAGCCGACTTCTCTCGGAAGAAGAAGTAGAGCTTGTCGTCGTTCCTCTCGCTGCTGTCGGGAATGAGCTGGGCACGGATGAAGGCTGGGTCTGGAATGGCATGGCACGGCACTGTCAGCCCAGCAGCACCCCCTGCCCTGTGCCACAGCAGGATGCTGCACCCTCCCTCTCCTTCGGCATCACCCCACTCCTGGAAAAGCACTGCTGGGGTCACAGGGCAAGAGGTGGATCTGGACCAGAGCTACAGAGGTGGGCTGAGGAACTGGGTCTCTGGTGGTGCTCCAGGAGGGGCTCAGAGCATCCCTGAAGTCCCTGGGAGCATCCCTGAGGTCCACAGGGTGGAGGGCTCCCTCCAGCAGCTCTATGAGCAGGGCGGTGGGAACTGGTCTTTCCCCCTGGGGAGGAACCACACAGCCTGGAAGCTTCTCAGGAAGCTTCTCCCTGCCATCCATCAGCCGGTGTCCAGCCCGCGCTGACAGCTCCCCCTCTTCAGGTTACCGCCCCGCCGGCTCCCTGGCCCGGCAGGATCAGCCCATCTGCTCTGCTCTGTTTACTCAGCTGCTGCCCCGCGGGCAGGGATGCTCCAAGGGGGACAGGATGAGCTCTCAGGGTCACTGATTGCAGGTGACATGGTTGACATCTCAGCCCTGAAGAAACCTACACACAGACTCCAGGAGAGCCAGCTCCATCTCTCACCAGCTGGCTGCTCCCACTGCCCAGCGAAGTCCCTGGCATGTCAGTCACCATGCCCCACACAGCTATCCCTCTGCCCATCTGCCCTAGATTTCCATCCATCCATCCATCCATCATCCATCAATCCACCTGTCCATCCCTCCATCCATCCATCATCTGTCTATGCATCCATGAACTGTCAACCATCCATCCATCCATCCATCCACCCACCCCACACTCCTACCCATCCCCCTGCCCATGTGGCCACTGTCTCTGTCCTGGGAGAAGGAAGCAGTATGGTATGACGGGTCTCATTTCTAGGGCTGGAACCATGGGGTCTCCAGGGAACCTGGGCCAATGACACCCCGAACTCACCATTGAGCCAGCGTGAGTTGTACTGGTCTGTCCTCATGGCCGTCTGCTTGCCCATGGTGCGGAAGATGGCTGCATCTGTGCCCATGAAGTCGATGTAGACACCAGCGTAGAGCTCTTCATCTGCAGAGGGCAGAGATCAGCCGGGGCCTCCCACCCAGTCCTGTCCACTCACCCTCTCCCACTGCCCCAGGCTCCATCCAACCCCAGCCCTGGCCAGTAGCCACCAGGCAATCAAGAGCCACTGCCTGTGGCCATTCCAGAGAGCTTGGGACATTGGCACTGGTCTGTAACCAGGACCCCCATCTCTGCTGGGCCAGGTGCCCAAGGACTGGGCATCCCGGGTGCCCAGCCATCTGCAGCTGGGTGGCAGGGGTGGGAGCCCAACTCCTTGGGGATATTTGGGCAATGTGGGAAGATGCTGGGAGCAGCCATCCTGTCCCACCTTGCCTGCACGTTCCCTCTGCTCAACACAGGCAGTGCTGGCCCTGGGGAGCCACAGGACTCACTTATCAACGCAGAGACGGTATCTACTTTGGGGTCGTAGGAACACTTCCCCTTGCCCGACTCCAGCTTGTCTGGCTCCAGGTAGAAGATATAATCCTGGAAAAGGAAGCAAACGGAGGAGCTGGTTACACTTTCACCCCTCCATCCCCGTGGCACCTTCTGAAGCCCTCTGGGAGAGGCAGCCTCCTCCGGGACAGAGCCCAACAGTGGGGACAAAGGTGGATGGACCACACTGGGAGTCTGCAGGTCTCCTGAGAAGCTGAATGCGCTGCGAGCTACTCCGATGTTGCTCAGTGCTTCTCCATGCCCTCCACCGCTTGGAGACTTGTCCGAGCCACCAGTGAAAGGGGGCATCCATCCCCCATGCCCGCTTCTGGGCAGACATCTCCCTCTGGCCGCCTCTTCGCTCCAGCTGATCGTGCTGCCCATCACGGGGTGCCACTTGGCCTGCTTCAGGTCACGCAGCTCCAGCGCCTCGGCAGGTGGGGTTTGGCCAGCAGCACAGCTCGGCACGGCTCAGCTGCTGGACCCGCCATGCTCTGCCCACCAGGACCCAATTTCCAGCAGGCGCTGCCGGATGGCATTGTGGTGAGATGCTGCGCCCGCTGCGGGGGATTTGCCCCGTGCCATTAGGAGCAATCTCCCTGCCACCACCTCTGCCTTCCCCACGGCCATCCCTGGCACCGTCACACATCCTCGGCCAGGGGCGCGACCCACGCTGCCTCCAGAGACGCACACAAAACCCCTCTGCCAGTGCCGGGGGGGCAGGCAGGGCCGGGCTGGCCCAGCCAGGCCAGCCCTCAGCCCCGGTGTGCGGACCCACGGAGCCAGGTACGGGCAGGGAACTTGGGCAACCAAATCAGGCTGGCGGAGCTGCCCACTGGCCCTGTGCCCTGCCTTTGATGCTGGGTGATGGATGTCATGAAAGCCACGCTCTGTCGAGAGGCAAGCAGAGTCCTGGCAGAGCCCCTGGCTCCGGGAAGGGCAGCAGGGGCGGGGAGCCGGGATGCTCACTGGGCACATCTCCCACCAACTGCTGGCACCAATTCCTCCTGGGGCACCCAGCCCCGGAGATGGGCACAGCCGTGCTTCCACTCTCCCCATCACCGCACCACGCCACCTGCGCCACCATCATCATCACAAACACCTCTGCCCAGCGTTGGCCCTGCTCCCAAGCTGGGCAAACCCTTTGCAGGGACTACCTGGCTCTCCAGTAGAGCTCTGGCCCCGGCCATACCACCTCATCCTCCCGGCTTGGCAACCCACAAGCCGCTGTGGTGCCGGCGCTGCCGCTTGCCTCGTGCGCCTTGAAAGGCGTCAGAGCTGCTGGGAAGTGGGTGCCGGCAGCCCCCCGTGAGCTCCCGACTGAGGCCCAGGGAGCCGCACCAGGGAGCTTCTCCCCATGGGTGCTGGGACCAGGTCCGGCAGGGAGGGAGGAACCGGGGGGGGCTGAGGGGGCTGAAATGGCAATGGTGCTTCCCCGGTGCCAGCTGGGGAGCTGAGCATTGCCCTCTGCCCACCTACCCCCACTCTACAAGGGGCAGAGGGGTGGGCAGGGGGGAGCCTCAGGCTGCCACAGGGTGCCCATGCCCCACATGCTCCCTGGCCCATGCACCGACCCACGTTAGTCCAGAGGGGAGAGGCTCAGGGGTGACACTGTCAGGGCAGGCTGGACGCTGGGTGTCCCCAGAAGCCGGGGATGTCGTCACCTCCCTGAGCCCGCTTGCCCACTGGGACGACACAAGCTCCTCCTGGGGCAGGGCAAAGCAGCTGCTCAGCACTGGTTTTGTCGACCCTACCAAAACACCTCCTGCACATCACTTTGGCATCCTCCCCTGAACTATCCAGAGCCCCATGGCTCTGCCAACACATGGCCCCACTTCCAATGGACACAGCAAGCCGGGAGCTGGGCGAAGCCGGTGGCGGGGCAGTGTCCCTGACAGTGTCCCCCGCAGAGGACCTGTGTGAAGCCTGGGAGGAAGGAGTTAGTGAGAGAAGGAGAGCAGAGACACGAGGCCGGTGGCCGGAGGACGCTGTGCCGAGAGGGAAGGAGACAGTGGGGATGCCCACGGCACCAGTGGTGCCCGGCCTGGGGGTTGGAAGCATGCCGGTGGGAAGGAGAAGGAACCCATGGCTCCGGCATGGCCTGGGGGAGAGGTGGGCCAGCTGCGGCGGGCTCCCAGACCGGTTCCCACCTTGCTTTGTGCTGGTCTTGGGCTGAGGGGGCCGTCGGTGGATCTGCTTTCCCGGCCTCCCGGCTGGCTCGGCGGAAACCCCTGGGGAAAAGGAGCAGGGCAAAGAGTTAGCACCAGTGGGGGGGGAGGACCACCCAGGGCGGGGGTGGGTGGGGGGACCCCAAGAGCAGGGGTGTTGCTGGGGGTCCCCAGGTGCTCTGGGTTGGGATGGCCTCCAGCAAGAGCTTCTCCAGGACAGATCCTGCTCTGTCCCACAGAACTGGGGTGCCCCGGCGCAGGGCAGGAGAGAGCAGAGAGCTGGCTGCCCACAGCCGGCCGGGCTGGGCTCACGCCTTGGGACGCAACGCTGGCACCAGCCTCCTGGCTGGCAGCACCCAGCGCAGCGGAGCAACACCCCGGCACTGAGCCGTGGCATGGGGGAAGCTACCGGCACTGCGGGGGTCACTGGGACCCCCTGTCCCTGCCGCACCACCACAGGCTCCGCTGGAGAGGACACACCATGCTGTCCTCAATTGCACCGGCACTCCTGGTCCTCCTCAAATGCTGCCACCGCCCAGTCTGGTCCCAATCTGTTCCCAATCCAGTCCCAGTCCAGTGTGGCCCGAGCAGCATCAGCCTCTCTCGGTGCCCGTGCCAGGTTGAGGGGGCACGGGGGCAGACGCCCATCCTCCCCATCCAACGTCGTGTTCCTCCCTCGGCTCAGGCTGGCGCCTGGCTCACTCTGACAGCAGGAGAGGACACAGCCCAGGACAGGACCTGCCACCCCGGCATGGAGGGGACGGACACCTCGCAGGACACAGGGGCTCCTGAAGACACTTGTGCTGCCACTCGCAGAGACCAGCCCCCTCCCTGGGCTGTCCCGAAAGGGCTCCTCTGTCTGCCGTGCATCCAGCCCAGTGCCATGTGGCTTCGATGCCACGCTCTTGCTGCACGCTGCCATCCTTGGGGCCAGGTGACATCCATCCAGGGACACCCCGACACAGCTGCACGTGCTGGCGTGGCCCCTGCCACCCTGCCACGGTTCTCCCTCTGCAATGCCGGTGCCGGTGCAGTGCCAGGCATCCTCCGCATCCATGATGAGGGGTTTGGTGACCCAGCGGTGGGTGGGGAGCCAGGGAAGGACACATCCCTCACCCAACAGAGATCCAGCGCTGGCTGCGGCCCACGAGGCGGGAGGGCACATCACATGAAAGCCGGCGTCGGGGTCCAGCTGGGGTGGCCCGGTTCCAGCGTGAAGATAAGTCCTTGGTCTGTGGAGACGGCTCAGCCCCACTCGGCGGCATGGCATCATTAGCCAGTCACCCCCTAACCTGCCACTGCCCCCCAACCCTCTGCCCCCTAAACCTCCCGGCACTAGCCAGCAGAGATGAGCTGTGCTGCACCGCCCTCCCACACCCCACTGCGGTTCCACGGTGGCTGCACCAGCATCTCTGTGCTGGGCACCGGCTCATCACATCCCCCCGTCCCTCCCACCCCTCACCTGGGCTTTGCGCCCACGGTTGATGAAGGCGCAGATGGGGTTGTAGGCACCGGTGCCGCACACATAGAGGTGGGTCCGGTTCCAGGGCTGGATCAGGCGGATGAAGTTGCCGCACTCCCCCTGGGAAGTAAAGGAGGGGGTGCCAACCTTAGCAAGGGGACAGGGGCACCTCCCTTCCCACTGCCTGCCAGCCCCCACGCTGGGGCAGGCACCGTGGTGGGGGGCAGACACCATGCCCCTGGCATGGGGTAGGAGCTGGGGAAGGGAGGGAGCAGGCCAAGGACCCAGGAAGGTGGGAGGTTGGCATGGAGCATGGGCTGGCATGGGCCATGGCATGGCCCCATGGGTTGGGGTGGGACCACGGGTTGTCGTGGTCATGGGTTGTCATGGATCACAGGTTAGGTTGACATGGGTCATGGGCTGGCATGGGACAGCATGGAGCCATGGATTGGCATGGGGCAGCAATTTGCATGGGATGGCACAGGTCAGGGGTTGGCATGGGCCGTGAGCTGGCATGCCAGAGGGCCCAGCCCTGGCTGGCAGGAGGAAGCAGCATGGGGAGTTCGTCCTCTGGCTCGCCCATGAAGCTCTGCAGGGCCAGCACAGCTAGGACAGAAGGCATGGCAGAACACCTCAACACCTTGGAGTGCCACCCCATCCTGGCATGGCCTCAGGTGCTGCTGAGCTACAGGGCACCCGGGGGATGACTTTTCCAGAGTAGGACACAAGGATACAAATCCCCCTCCAGGGCTGGCCACCAACCCCCCAGTTGCTACCAGAAGGGCATTCATGGTGGCCACTCACATTGCTGTTCTTGCCTGACAGGATGCACTCCTCGATCCTCTGCTGGGACGCAGGCCAGTGGATCTGTGGAGACACCAGCCCAGGGGAGACCAGGGATCCCATTCGGCCCCACCTCTTCCCCACCACCATGGACACCAATGATGCCCATCAAGCTCTTGCCCTGGCACCTAAAATGCCCCCCCAAGTGCCCAGTTGCCCCCCTTCCACCCACGTCCAGCAACGGCAGCTTACGATGAGGGGCTCGCGGTTGATATCGTGGAGGTCCAGCGAGAGGACGTAGTCCTTGCTGCCCACATACATGCGGTCGTGGTCCTCGTCTTTCAGCAGGATGCGGTAGTCGCTGGAGTTGAGGAGGAAGTTGAAGAAGTGGGCCGTGCCTGTCACCTTCAGCTCTGTGAGGGGAAAGGGGCACGTGTCAGCACCCTGAGGACCTCTGTCTTCCCTGGTGCCACCCCTGCCTCGAGTCCAAGCCAGCTCCCAGTGAGGGGACGAGCCTCTCCCCGGCCCTGTGCACCCCATCCCCCCCCTTGGGAAGTTATTTTTAGCCCGAGTGTGGGAGCAACGAGTGAAAAGAGGATAATGAGGGTCATGAATATTCACAAGTGCAATGAGGCAGCCAGATGGAAGGCAGAAGTGCTGCAGATGATGTGGGCTGGTGCCAAGGACCACGTGGCAGGGGCCAGGGCACGAGTGAGACAGAGGACCCTATCCCCATGGGACACCATCTGCCCTGAATGCCACCCCCTTTGGAGGTGCCACCCCTTCAGATGCCACCAACAGCCTTTAGATGCCATCAACAACCATCAGATGCCACCCCTATGGGATGTCACCTTCCCCATATGCCTCCCCCTTTGGAGGTGTCACCCCCTTTGGATGCCACTCCCAGCCATCAGAGGCCACTTCCATGGAATGTCATCTTCCCCGTATGCCTCCCCCTTTGGAGGTGCCACCCCCTTCAATGCTACCCCCATGGGACACTGGTCTCATGAGCATCCCTGCCCTGCAGAGTTTGTCCCTCGGCACAGGGGTGTGCCCTACCACGTGCAGGTGCTGGGGGAAGCCCCCAGGGACCCCCCCTCCCAGGCAGGAGCAGGGTCCCCCAGGTTGGCAGCAGGAAGCAGCACGCCGGCTTCCAGGCAGGGCCGGGCAGGGCTCCAGCGGCCAGCTGCTGTTCCCAGCCGGGATGCCAAGCGCCTGCAGATCCCCCTGACCTCCCTGCCTCCCAGCCCCATGGGGGGCTGACAATGTCCCACGGGTGTCCCCAGGGTCCCTTCCCACCCTGGGCACCCTGGGGTTGTGGGGGGCTGCCCGCTTTGGGGAGTGGGAGGGATGACGGGGGGGGGGTGCTGGGGACCCCCTGCTTGGCATCCTGGGGGTTGGCTGGGGGGCTGGCAGGGGGGCTTGCCCCTCTGGGGCAGGGTGGGCACCCACCCTCCTGCTGGCCGGGGAAAAGGGGGGGGTCTCCATGGGAGCCCGTGCCAAGGGGGCACAAGCGTGCCCAGGTGCAGCCAGATCCATGCCCACCAGTGTCACTGGGGGAACCGGCTCTGTCCCACAGCTGACAGCAGTGCTCCCTGTCCCCAGCCCCGTGCGGGGCACCTGCAGCCGCTCCGCACCGCTCAGCTGCAGCAGCGAGGCCGGTACGCACCAGGCACCACGGGGCAGAAACCCGCCGGGGCACGCTGCGGGGAACTGGCGTCACGGGACATGACATCAGCCTCCCCCAGCCCGGGGGTCCACCTGCCCACTGCACTGGATGGACGGGGCGAGCGCGGTGGGCTGCGGTTTGGGGGTGCCCCCTGCCATGGCAGGGTGGGGTGGTGCAGCACGAAGGATGGGGGGCCAGAGGGGCTGCCCACCCACCTGCCGCCCCACGGCACGCTCCTCCTCCCACCTCTCCCATCTGGGCTCCAGATGCTCCCCATTGCCCGTGCCGGCTCGCCTGCCACCTGTGGCATCGCCCACTTGTCCCACAGTGTCCCCTGCTTGTCCCAGGGTGTCCCCTGCCTGTCCTGCCATGCACTGGATCCAGTCCCTGCCTGCCCCATGGCCTGTGGCTGCCCCCGTGCATATGCATGAGTGTGCCCCACACCATGCCCTGGGGGCATGGGACCAATTCGTTGGGGCTGTCCCCAGAGGGACGCTGGTGCTGGTCAGTGACGTGGCTCAGAGCCAGGAAAGGGCAGGGTGGCTCCAGCAGCAGGGTGACACAGGCAGAGCAGCAGAGGTTGTCCCCAGTGCTGGGGACCCACTGCCGGAGCCAGTCCAACCTCCCCAGAGAACATGCTCCCATCCTCATCCTCCCACCCTGGCTGGGACCCTGGGGCTGAGCCGGGCAATGCCAGAACACCAGCGGCAGAACATCCCATGCCAGCAAAGGTCCCAAATATCTCATATGCATCAGGATGAGTGGCCCCGGGGCTCAGCAGGGGCCCAGGACCAGCAGCACAAAGGGCCCTGGCCCCCTGCCAGGGTCCCCATTCAGCCCCCCACGCCCCAGCGATCAGAGAGGGCACCCCCAAAGTGGAGCGGTGATGGACCCGCTGCCCCGTGACGCCCTCTCCAAAGGGGATGGAGGGGTGGCTGAGCCCCCCGCCCCAACCTCTGACCTCCCAAACCGCCACCCCCCTGTCCTCTCTGCCTAATCCCCCACCACCGCGCTCCCAAACCTGCCCCTGGCAGCCACAGGGGGTCCCCAAGGAAAAAGCGGGGCAGAAGGGCCCCCCACAGGGCTGGAGAAGCCATCTCATTAGCGGATGCGCCCTGATGAGCATATTCCCTCCCGCATCCCTGCCGCCAACCCTGGCACTGGCGGAGCTTCCCTGGCTGGCCGGGAGCCTAATCCCATTTTAATTGCCCAGCACCGGAGCCAGGAGCTGCCTGGCATCACAGCCAGGGTGGCCTCTCTGGGGACCATCCCCTCGCAGCATCCCATGGAGCAGCCCCCCAGGACTCAACTCCCCAGCATCGTTTGGTGGCCTCGGGCATTGAGGTTTAATTACGCTGCACCCTCGAGCGATGCCGGTGGCCAGGAACCCGTCAGACCCTTGGCCAGCAACGAGGGGCGATGCTCAGCTCTGCCCGCTGGGCTCTGCCCGCGGTGGCAGGGAGCGGCACCGCCTGATTACATGCTCTGCAAAGCCAAATTTCCCCCCCATAAAGCCGAATTCAGGCTGGATGTACAGCTCTGGCAGCTGCCCACACCTCCGCCCTTGCTGGCGGCCACCACCGTCCCCGTCAGGCAGAGACGAGCAGTCCCTACCCATCGCCCATCAGCACAGAGACTGGCACTGATCTCCAAAGCAAGGGTGAGATTTTGGGGGTCCCTGATAAACCGAGCATCCCGGGGTGCTGCTCAGCCCACCCCAGACCCCCAAATCCCCCCCAACCCCTCCAGACATCACCAGGGCACTGGCACGAAGAGTTAATGCCATTAGGACCCGAGCCGGTCACCTCCCCAGGTGCACCATTGCAGCACACCACCCCCACCACCCCCCAAACCCAATTACAAGCGCTCTCACCTAATTAGTTTCTAATTATGGGCTTGTAGCGCATTCAACATAATTAGCATGTAAATTACACGGCGTGTTTATATTCAATAACTGCTCTCCCCCCGGCTGGCAGCAGTAGTGCCTTTTGGGAGCCCTTTCTTTCCATGGGGGCGAATGAATTTGCTCCAAATGCCGATGGAGAAGCCCAGCATGGATCCCAAGGGAGCCTGGCCCAGCAGGCATGAATCCTGGCTCCATCCCGGAGTATTTTAACCCACAAATATGTAAGCGTGCCCCATATTTGGGGGATGCTCCCCTCTAATTTTTTTCCCTGCCTGAAATCGGGGATGCGGCTTTCTGGGTACCCCACAGAGGGGAGGGATGGGGAGCAATGCCGGGAGAGGGATGGGGGACTGGATGCATCCCCTTGAGTGTTTAAAGCATTTGTTGTTATTGGGGCTGATCAAAGAGCTGGGTGGGTCGCTTGATGAAAGCAGAATTGCTTATTTGTTTGAGCATCACTCTGCTACCCCTTGATGGGTTATTTATGATGTAATTAAGCTAATTACATGTAATAAGAGAGTTTCCGTGGCCCCCAGCCAAGCTCTTTTCCCATTTAACCGATTCACAGGTGGGAGGAAACCGAAGCTCGGGAGATGAAATGGCTCCAGCTCCCACTCGCTGCCTTCCTCCCACCCCGAGCCCCCCCCGGGAGCATTGCCCAGTGCCAGCACCCAGCGCCCGCTCTGCCGGCCCCCACAGCAAGGGACAGGTGCTGCAGCCGCCCAGGTCAAATCCCTCAGGATGAAAGTGGGGCCGGCTGGGTGCTCCCCCCAGTCGTTGCCACCCAGGCACAGGCCAAAACACAAAAAAAAAAAAGAAAAGAAAAGAAAACCCACATTTTTTCAGCTGAAACCGCTGATTCATGCCCCGGCGAGCCTGCCTGAACTGCTTGTGGGGGGACGTGCCCCAGTGAGCATCTCTGGCAGGGGGGGAGCCTGTCCCCGCCAAGCATCGCTCAGCAGCGGTGACCCCGGTCCCCACCGGGGAGCTGGGCCAGGGGATGCTCCAGCAGCAGGAAAATCCCCTCGGGAAGGAGCCCGGTTTTGGAAAAACCACTTTAATCCCCACAAAAGCAAAGGGCTGAGCTGAGGAGTCCCCACCCGCTGCCTTTGGGGCTTTTTTATTATTTCTTGTTTGTAATTTTTTGACATTATTTTCTTCCGCAGCCTGCGAGAGCAGGGCAAGGCGCTGGGCGGGAAGGCAGTTGCTCTTCCAGGCCATTTGCTCCGTGCCAAAAAGGCAGCGGGGAAGGAAGTGGCTGGGGGTGCTCCGGGCAGGGGTATGTAGCACCAGAGCCCGGGGGGGACACAGGACCCCAGGAAGGCCACGCTGGCTGCACAGCTCCAGAAGGACCATTGTTAATTTGAGGGATAACGAGCTTATTAGATATTTGCTTGGGGGGGGGGACGACTGAAAACTCATAGCAGGGGGTGTTAATGAGCTTATGGAGCTTTGCAGCCGGAGCCTGGGGGGCTCAGCCCAGCAGCAGCTGGTCCCGGTGGGTGGGGGGGCCCTGCCACAGCCCCCCACCGCCCCAGCCAGAGAAATCCTCTTAGGGGTCACAGGGCTCAGCGCTGTGTCCCTGTCCCCCAGGACATGGGATAGGGGACTGCTGTGTCCCCCCTACCTTTGAGGGGTCCAAGGAGCAGCATGGGGGTCCCATGCACCCCCCGATCCAGACTGGGGAGGGGATGGCCAGCACCAGCCCTCCTGGCACGTCCCCAAGCCCTTGGCTCTGCCTGTGCATCCCCCCCGTGTTCCCCCCCACCATGTTTATCCCAGCCCGCTGTCGCCAAGCGGTGCCCACAGCTGCAGCAGCTTAGGAGGGCGCCTGGGCAGCCCCCAGCGACACAGCCCCCTTGCTGGGCTCCTCTCCAGCCATCTGCCACCCCCTGGCCCAGATCAAGAGTGCCGATGGCCCCCACTGCCTGCCAAGATGCCAGCGAGGCAGATGGGGAAACTGAGGCAGGAGGAATCCAGGATCGAGGTCATGCAGGGGGCTGGCAGCAGAGCCAAGAGGAGACTCCGATGTTTGATTTATTCTTTTTAAAGTGGTTTCCACCACCCCACCCCCCTGCAGGCACTGTCCTGCCTCTCACCCAGCCTCTCCTCGCCAGGGCTGCCCCCTGGCTGGACCTCTGCCGCAGCTTTTCCGAGAGGTGCCGGCACGGCTGTTCCTGTCGCCACGGTGGGGGGGAGCAGCTCCCCCTTTGAAGACCCACGGGGAGCCCTGACCTCGAGGGCTTCCCGCGGCAATGCGGGGTGAGAGCCCACCCTTCCTTCCCGCATGCTTTTCCCATGCCAGACAGGGAGCAGGACAAGGAGGGATGAATCACCATCATCATCATCACCTCCTGAATCCTCATGGGGAAAGCACCGACCTCTCCGGTGCCCGAGCACCTGGCACGGAGGAAGGCCTGGAGGAGAGGGGGCTGCAGGATGTGTACGGGGGAGGGGGGGGGAATTGTTAGCAAGGAGATGATTAAAAATATCCACCCTATTTCTGGCCGGCACTGGGCTGGGATCTGGGAAGAGCTGTTGGCAAAAGGGAGCTGTGCCGGAGCCACTCCCAGTGCTGTTCTTTCCACGCCGGTCACCTTCCTCCCGCCAACACACGAACAGGAAAGCCTTGAGAGGGAGGACAGACGGACGGGATTGGGGGGGAAGGACTGGGGATGACCCTGCCCAGCCCATCACCCTGCACCGGGGCAAAGGAGCTCAGCTCCAGTCCCTTTCCTATTGCTTCACTATTTTATATACGGGGTTTTTTTTTTAAAAGAACTCAGAGACGATGGGGCTCTGTAGAGGATGATGCAGGCCCTGGGGAGCTGCGACAAACCTCTGGCGCGCGATAACAAGCAAAGGCAAACAAACCCAGAGACGCTCCCCGGTCTGGCAGGGCTCCAGGCAGCGTGGCTGAGGCAAGGCACGGGGCCGGGGGGGGGGGCGGGGAGGCACGGGGGCTCCCGCCAGCACAGCTCCTTCCCCAGCACCCTGCCGGGCACCAGCGCAAGGCCACAGCCGCCTCGGTCCCACTGGGAAGTGCCTCATCCCAGGGATGCTGCTGGAGGGGATCTGTGCCCCAGCCCCAGCCGCATCCCTCCAGCTGTGCCTGCACCAGTGGCCGCCAGGTCCCCTGTGGTACCACGGCCATGTCCCTGCAGGCCAGCCCAACTCATCACACCAGTGGCCCACAGCCCAGCCCCACCGCCTGCAGCCGCCCCAGAGGATTTGGGGCTGGGGATTCGAGTACCAGCCCCAGCTCCCCATGCAAGAGAAGGGGCTGGGCTGGCTGGGAAGTGCCACTGCCGCCCCACGGCTTCAAAGAGGCCACGTACAGGTTATTGACTCGGGAAAGCTGCTTACTGGCAGCTCGGCACGCAGCTCCCAGCTGGCGCCTGAGGAAGACCCTGGGCTAACTCTCCTCTGCTGCTGCTGCAAGAGTGCAGGCAGAGAAGGGGCAAGTGGCGTTCCTTCCCTATCCCGGTGTGCTCAGGTCTGGCACGCTGCCAGCATTTCTTCTCCATGTGCAAGTGCGAACCAGGCCTTCTCCCACCGCAAATCTCGCCCCTAGGCAGGGGGAGCCCTGCCAGACCACCCCAGGCAGGAGGGAGAAGGACCAGAGATCCCAACACAGGCACTCAGGTGACACTGCCAGGTCCCCTGGGCATGGCCAGGGGCCTCCGCTCCACCGCAGCGGGGCCAAAAAACCCAACCCCAAACCAGCCCCCACCCTGCAGCACAGCAGGCCTAACCATGCTTATCCGGAATTCATCCCACTTCCCCAGGGCACCACTTCCCCAGGGCACCGGTGGCTGCAGGACGGCCACAGGCATTAACACACAGCTCACCAGGGTGGCAGGTCCAGACAGGGCTTCACCAGAGCCTCCCCTCACCTTGGAGAGGAAGAGATGCTCCAAGCCAGGGCAAGGGACACATCCTTGTGCAGGAAACAGCAGCGGCCAAAGCACCCCAGCAGCCCCCAAAACCACCTTTCGGAGAGGAAAATGGTGCCTGCCGCGCGCGGAAGAACCGCTCGCTCTTTTCCAGCCTGGACTTGTCCCCAGCCTCTTCATACCAGCCATTTTTCCCTGCCGAGACCAGCCTTTAATGCCAGCAGCTCGCCCTGCCTGCGCCATGTTTGCCATTAACCCCCCCCAGCCCCTCCTGCCGGGCTCTGCTGGACCGCAGCCACAGTGCTCACTCATCGGCTCTGCCATGGTACCCTGGGCTCCCTGGTCCAGTAGGTGACGCAAGGGCAAAGGCACGGTAGGGGCGCAGGCAGCATGGCCCCAGCTCTCCTGCAGCAGCTCAGCGCCCCCAGGACCCCAAGGGGCGGCAGACACGAGGCTCCGTGTGCCTGTCACCCTCCTGACACGCGTCCCCAGGCCGGGATGCATCCAAGCAGGCAGCCAGCCCCAGCAGGGCTCAGGGCAACGGCAGCACCGAATACACCACGCTCACATGGGCGATTTTTTTTCCCACTCATCGAGGTTTGCAACCCTGAGTCCTCCCTCATCAGCCCCCATCCCACCCCCTCTCAGCATCCCCACAGCAGGAGCTCAGGACCAACCCCTCCACCAACCTGCACCCCAAAGGTGACCCTGGGGTCCCCCCCTGCTCCCAGAGCGGGCTGGGTGGGTCGGGCAGCCCCGGTACCAAAGGGTTAAGCCCCTTCCCCCCTGTCCAGCATCCTCCCCTCCTGCCTCTCACCAGCTCCCAGCCAGCTCCCAGGCGTTAATACCAGCTGGGGGGGTCCGGGTGGCATCAAGCTGGTGTCTGGGCTCGGGGCGCTGCCGGGGGGGCTCCCCGCACCTCAGCACCCAGCTTCCCCAGATGGAGGAAGCCACCCAGCCACCCATCTGCAAGGACAAGCATACTGGGGGGACTGGGCAGGTTACCAGCCCCCAGACTGGAAAGGGGGGGGAGGGGCAGACTGGGAGCTCAGCCACCCCAGGACATGGATCCCCCATGGAGGCTTCTGGGGGGCTGCCGATGGCTCCCAGGGCGAGGAGGAGGAGCAGCCTGTACCAGGGTGCTGCTGGTCTCCTCCATCTTCTTGGGGTCCCACCCTGCCCCCCCCAACTCCCACCACCGGGCTCTTACCTTTGAAGGAGAGCTGGACCCTCGGGGTGGCAAAGCTGTGGTCCTTGGCGTGGGCGGCCCGCCAGCCCAGAGTCAGCAGGGTGGCACAGAAGAGGACGCCTACCACGGGCATGGTGGGCACGCGCCGGGGTGCCAAGGTTGCGGGAAGTCTGGGGGGGGCCGAGCCTGCCAAGGAGGGCACAGGGGGGAGGGACATCAGTTTGCTGCACCCACCACCCCCGGGCGGGGGGGGGTACAAGCCCCACATCTCCCCATCCTGCTCTTCATCGCCCGCTGGCATGCAGCATTCTCCCGGGGAAAAGGAGCTGGGAGCCAGCCCTGGAGGGGGCTCAGCCAAACCCCACTCCGCAGGCTAGGGAGGTGGGGGGCAGGAATCGGGGTGTGCCAGCCTCACCTCCTTGGGTGCCAAGCCAAGCGCGCAGGGCAAGGCGAGTGTGGCGGTGAGCACTGCTGCAGCGCGTTCCTCCACCCGAGCCAGCGAGCCTTGCCCAGGTGAGGAGCATCCCTCCTTGCTCCCCCCACCCCGCCTGCAGCATCCTCACCCCGCCGGGCTGGCTCCCCCCACCCGGGCACCCAGAGGGGTCCCATCCCCAGCCCTCTTCCCCCCCACCTCTCCTCCCAGCCCCCAGCAAAGCCACAGTGAGCAGAGCTGGGATCAAATCTTTCCAACATGAAGGAAATCTGGACTTCATTATTCCAAGAACGTACAAAAAAAAAAAAAAAAAAGATTTTTTTTTTCATAAATAAAAGAGGAAGAAAAAGAAGAAGAAAAAAAAAAGCCCTGCCTGTGTGCCAGGCAGCTGGACTCCCTGGGGCTCCGGCACTGAGCGGAGTCCACCAAGCTGCCTCCAGCAAGCCTCACATGCACCCCGGCATGGCACGCATGGCGTGCAGTGCCCCCGGCATGCCCCGCTACCCCTCCTGAAGAGGGACCGTCTCCTCAGGCCCAGGTCCCTCTCCGGAGGCAGAACCCTCCAGGAGGCTTAGGGCAGGATTTGGGAGGAGGCTGGCAGCGGGAAGCTCCTTGCATCCCCAGGGAGCTGCAAGCCTGGGGAGGGATGCGCTGTGCCGCGGTACCCGGGTGGGCTCAGGCACCCGAGGAGCGCCCGGCCAGCCCATCCAAAGGGGCTCTGCACCACAGGGATGGGCACCGCCTGCCAGCATGCTGCTCTGCGGGGTCCCCACTGTGCCACCCCCATGGGGACATGCCCTCCACAGCTCTGCCAGCTGCCACCGTGCAGCCTCACAGGGGACAGGCACACGGCATGGTGCTGGGTGGATTGCTGGGAACCCTTCAGGGTACCCCTGGAGAAGGATGCTGAGCCCTGCACCCCAGGGCTCTGCCTGCAGCCCACCTGGGTGGTCCAGCTGCCCCTCCCGGGGTGCACAGCATGCACGACGCCAGCCCCAAGCGGGACAAGGGCAGCAGCACCATCACCAGCAGGCGGGTGCCGCCACGGCCCCTCCAGAGACACGCTTCCTTGAGCAGCGGGGCAAGACCTGGAGCACGGCAGCACCACCGCTCCCCAGGGCTCAATATTTTTTTTTCTCACTCTTGCCTTTGGAGTCAGTAAATATTTCAATTTGCTCCTCTCCCCCTGCGCACACCCAGCTCTGATCCATTGTGCTGGCATTCGGTCCCCTTCCAGGCTAGCCCCCCCGCTCACACCCATTCCCAGGCTCTGCCCTTCCCATCAGCGCCGGGCCGGGACAACCCGAGCCCCCAGTTCCTCTGCCAGCCAAAACTCCAGTTGGTTGCAGTTAAATATCCCCCCCCCCCAAGCTTCCTCCCCTCTCCCCAGCAGCTTTAGGAAATAATTCTGGCAAATCCCACTATTGCATTTGGATGGAGTGGCGTACGCGTCAGAGACAGGGAGCGAGATGGCAAACAAAGGAAAAGAGGGAGAGGAGGGGAGCGCAGTGAGCGCAGGGCGAGGAGGGGGGAAAGGGCCGGCGGCGAGCGGGGGCACCCAGGCCCAGCTGGGAAAGGCAAATTCCAAGGAAGCAAAAAAGGGAAACGGCCCATTGGAGCGCACCTTGGCTGGGAAATCTCTATTTCCAGGGTCATCTGCGTTCCAGGGAAACTGGAAACTCTAGGGGAGAGCGGCCACGTTCCTTCCCTCCCAGCACCCGGGCTGGCTGGGGCTGGGTTTGGGGTTTTTTTTTGGCAATTAAAGTTTGGCCATTGCTGGTGCCGCCGCAGGAAGATCAAAATCCCGCTCGGCTTTATTCCCCCTCCCCAGGCCGGTCAACCGAGAGACGGCGAGCCGAGGCAATTAGGAAAAGGTTTTCTCATTGGGAACAGGGACTCCTCTGGGGGGCCAAGGGGGTGCGGAGGGGGTTCCGTGGGGGGCTCGGAGGTAGGGCTGCCCACACGTCTGGTCCCAGCAGCCTCCGGAGCAAGCCTGGTGAGCAGGAAACGTTTTGGGAGGGAAAAGAAATAGAGGCAGCAAGAGGGGAGCCCGCCCCACCTCTCGGCCACCGCGCCCGAAGGCGCGATGCCACCGGTGGGAAGCGGGGGGTGGGGAAGAAATAAAATAAATGCCAGTCGCGGCCCCTCACTCGCACCCGGGGAATAACTTTGCACAACTTTATGCCGCCGGCACGCCTGGCCTGTCCCCAGGGAGAGCCCTCTGTCCCCCGCACCCCGGCCAGGCGCTTCGCCCTTCCCGGCCCCCCCAGCCCGGCTGGGGCTCAGGGTCCCATCGGGGCTCGGGGTCCCACCGGCGCAGGCTTCGGCTGCCCCACACCACCCGCTCCACTGTGCTGGGGGGGTCTCCGGTGTCCCCCAACCACCCCCCAGCACCCCCCCGTCAGGCACGCACCCGCCGGCGAGCCCTGCCACAGTCCCCCGGCCGCGGGAGCTCCCTGCCAGCCGCCGTCCCTGCCTGCAACCGCCCCCCCGGGACCGTCCCCCCACCCTGAGCTGGGTCGGGTCGCGCCTGCCCCGCCGCGGGCTCCCGGGGGTGGGGGGTACCGGCAGGGAGGGGGACCGGCAGAGGCGCCCCCCTCCCCGGTGCTGCCCCCCTGCGAGGCGCGGGGCGGGGGGGCTGCGGAGCACCCGCGGCCGCCGCCAGCTCGGGGCACGGGTCCCAGCACGGGGCTGCAGGCACTGGCCCCCATTCCCCGCCCCACCTGCCCGCTTCACCGACAAGTTGCGGCGCGGGGAGGGGGGACGGGGACGTCGACGACGACACGCGCGAGTTCGGAGCGGCGGAAAGTTTCCTCGGGGCGCCTCCCCCGCTGGGTCCCCGCTCCGCCGCCTCCCCCCCCCTTACCTCCGTCGAGGGTCCCGGCGGCGGCGGCGGCTGGGGGGGGGTGGAGGGCGGCGCGGCTCGGCTCAGCGCCGCGCCGGGCACCCGCGGCCCCCCGCCATCTCACGGCCGCGACTGCCGCCGCGGCCCCGGCCCGTGGAGCGGCGGCGGGGCGGGGCGCGGGGCGGGGCAGCGGGCGGCGGCCCGGCCCGCCTGGGCGCAGCGAGACCCTGCGCCGGGGGGTAATTTGCATAGCCCCGCCCCCCGCCGGGGCCGCCGGTTCGAGCCCCGCCACCGCCCCCGCCGCTCACCTCCGGCTCCGGCCTTTTGTTGCTCCCTGTCGGCGGCACCCCGCCGGGCGAGGCCGCGGACGGCTCGTTTGGCCTCTGACGCCCACCACCCTCCCGTCGGCCCCGGGGAAGAAGCGAATAAATAAGCGCCGTCCCTCCTTTGTCTGCCGAGGCGGGCGGCGGGAGGCAGCGGGGAGCCAAGCCCGGGCGAGCCGGCGGCTTTGTGAGAGCTCCGGCAGAAACCGCCTCCCACACACGGCAGATCCTTGGGCAGGGAGCGGGGCTCCTTCCCCTGGTCCCACCTCGCTCCTTCTGCCGCCCCCCGTCCCGGTTACCCCACCCCCACCCCCCGGTGACCCCAGCCCAGGGCAGACGGGAGATCCCTGCCCTGCCCCGGGTCCTGGCATCCCGCTGCTCTGGGATCAGCTGGCCCCTGGGGCGTACCTCCCCAGGACCGTTCCCCCTCCACACCCCTGCCCTGGGATCTGCTGGCCCCGGGGTGCTCCCTGCCCTGCTCCGGTCCCCTTGCACGCCACAGCACGTTCCCTCCAAGGCAGGTGCTGTGCGGCTGAGCCCCGTAGCTCTGCCCTGCTCCTTCCTGCCCGAGCCGGGCACCTCAGAGCCCCTCTGATGCCTTCGTTCCCCCGCTCTACTCCTGGGGGGGGCTTCTGCAGCGCTGTCTGCAAAGGCAGGAACTGCTCTCTGCAGGGGCTCCTGGCCCCCACACCTGCACAGGGATGCATCTCAGGCCCCTGCCTGTGGCTACAACCCCCCTGCAAGCACCATGGCGCTTGGCCCCATGCCCCCCACCCTAGCAAGGCTTTCCCCTTGGCCTCAGAGGTCCCATCCACAGGTTTGCTGCCCCTCCTGCTATGACACTCCCATGCAAGGTAACGAGGCATTAGGATGCTGAGAAAGCACAAAAAGGGGTGCCCGAGGGAAAGGTGCCCTGATCTTAGACAGGTGGGCAAGCCTGGGCCATCCCCCCAGGGTGGTCCAGTGCCCCTGAGCCCAGCTCCCCAGGGCAGGAGCAGGGCATGGGGGAGCCAGGGCCGTCCCAGCCCAAGGGCCACGGGACAGAGTGCAGTAGTCACCCATAAGCAGACCTTGCTGCTGGAGCAATTCCTCCCCTGAGTGCAGCCCCCTGTTCTGTCCCAGTGCTGTTCCATCCCCCCAGTGACACCACAGGGAGAGGGGATAGTTTGTGGGGCAGGGTCTCCAGCCAGGCAGGGCCACCTTGCCACCCGGGCACCCGCTGGGGCTGGAGGGGAGACAGACAGGGTGTCTGTCCCACCCCTGCTTATTCTGCACCCCACTGCCACCTCCTTTCCTAGGGATGGTTCCTTGAAAATAAGCAGGCTCCGTCCTTTGTCCTCATGCTTCTCCTCTGGCTTTCTCTCAAAAATGAGGAGTTTGTCGCCAACTTCTCATCACCAGCCACGGCCGTAATGGCCCCAGTCAGCAGTACAAATAAATGGCCCGAAACACGATACGGGAGAGCTTCCTGGGATAAAAGAATTTCTAAGTAGAGGTTTTATTTTCCCCTCAGAGCCCCAGTCTCTCGTGGTCTGGTCCAAACACAAAGGCTGTCCTGAATTTCCCGTCTCACTTTCTCTCCTTTCAGCTGGCAAGTTGGGCAATGCTTTGGGGCACACTCTCCCCTGTGCTGGCACCTCGGCAGGTCACCCAGCCTCCCTGGGCTCACAGCATCCCTGGGCCACCAGGCTCCAGTGCAGCCTCCCAGCCCCCGGCTGCAGTTCTGGGGGTGGTGACACACATTTGGCAGCAAATTAAACTGGGGCAGTCACAGCCGTAGGCTGCTCTCAGCCCCCCTTCCTCCCCCCGCCCCCGCTACCTGCCTGGTGCCAGGGGGCCTGTGGGTGCTCCCTTAAGCTGCAGTGGGGTGACACCAGGCAGGAGAGAGGATGCCCAGTCCTGCCCCAGGACCTGCTCCCCAGAATGGGTACAGGGGTCCCAGAGACGTACCAAGGAGCCAGCTGGGTCCCCCCATTCCCTCCCCAACCCCTGGCCCTGGCTCGCCAGCAAGGAAAGGGTCCTGGCCCCACCCAGTGTATCATTAACCCAGAACTGAGCCATTAACCGCCCAACTCTCCCAAGTCCCCATCGTTATAAATCAGCTTTCCCTGTAACTTTCTTCTTCCCTGCTACAGTTTAAGCCTGTGGCTTCCTGTCCTAATTAACCAGTGAGGTTAATTGGCCCCCAGCCTCTTTACACCTCCAAGGCTCTCTGAGGGGTGGGTGACTGCATCCCCCATTCATGCATTGGCCCTCGGACCCTTCCCCTTGGCACGAGGTCTCCCCTGAGCACTGGGGATGGGAAGCCTCCACACAGCCCCACTTGCCCCACTGCTCCCTGCCTGCCCCAGCTCTTGTGAGCTGTTTTTTTCCTCCCTGACCCTCGCCTGCAGGCCTGGGGTGGGCACCCGCCACCCTTCTTGTACCCTATCCCTGTCCTCATCCCCATTCCCTGTTCCCACCCCTATCCTTGTCCCCATCCCTATTCCTGTCCCAGTTCCCATTCCTATCCCTGTTCATGTCCCCTTTCCCATCCCTATCTCTCTCCCCATCCCTGTTCCTGTCCCTACTCCCATCCCTGTCCCCATTCCCACCCCTTTTCCTGTCCCAATTCCAATTCCCATTCCCACCCCTTTTCCTGTCCCAATTCCAATTCCCATTCCCATCCCTACCCCTGTCCTCATTCCTGTTCCTGTGCCCATTCCACCCCTATCCCCATCCTTGTCCCCATGCCCCATCCCCATCCCCTCTCCTCCCTGGCTCTGGCTGTGTGGTGGTGCCAGAGGCCCCAGGCTGCTCCCGGATGCCTTGGCACAGCTGGTGCCGGTGCCAGCTCCGTGTTCCGGCCATCTGTCCCCCAGCTGCCCGCCGTCTCACGCCTCCTCCTCAGGGCCAGGGGACCCCGTCTCACTCACCCCAGGCAGCAGACGCCTGAGGATGCCAGGGTGGGTGCCCCCAGGGAGGACGAGGCAGTGGGTGGTTGTCCCTGGCAAGGAGGATGATGCCAGGAGGGAGCCAACCCATGCTGGCAGCCGAGCAGTGGGGAGATGCCTGGACTGGATTTGGTGGCCCCTTTCACTGCCCTGCTGCCACCCACCTGAGGGAGCCCACAGGGACCCTAAGGACCTGCTCAGCCCTTTGTGTCGCGCCTCCTCGGTGCCAAAGTGTCCCCAGCACCCTGGGCTGGGAGCTTGGATGCTGGGAGCCCCTTGGTGCCAGCTCCCCATGCCTGCTGCCAGCCTGCCAGGCAACACTGCCTTCCCTGCAGAGCTGGCAGGCTTCTGGCAGGCATCACCTGCAGTGCCCTGCTGCTGGGGGAGCATTCCTGATTTTTATAACCCTTGATGCTTCCCACCTGCCAGCCCCTGCCTGCCCCCTGCCAGCCTTTGCCCGCCCCCTGCCAGCCCCTGCCTGCCCCTGCTTGCCCCTGCCAGCCCCCTGCCTGCCCCCTGCCAGCCTGTCCAGCCCTGCCTGCCCACCCTGGGGGGCCAGGCCCGGGCAGGGCTGGGGCGGGGGGGGGGCAGGCGGGGGTCGGGGGGCTGCAAGGCCAGTCGGACCTGCACAGCTGCATAGCTTGTCTCCAGCTATTAAACAAACTCTCTCCCTCTCCCCCACCTCCTCTGGGTCCCCTTCCCACCTGCCAGACGGCTGCTTAACCCTCTGCTGCCCCGCTCCTTGCCCGGGGACAGGGAGATTTGACTCATGGGAGCAACCACCCCCTTCTGCCCGTGCCCCCCAACCCGGCTGAGCAGTGCGGGGTGGCCCCCCAGGGTGCCCGCAGCCTGGCACCGTCCTGGCAGCAATGGCCAAGCCAGCGCTTGGCTGGGGACGTGGTGGCCAGTGGTGGGCACCCACACGGCAGGCAGGGCTGGGAGACTCTGGGGCTGGGAAGAGAGGACAGGGCTGGCAGGGCAGGGGGCTGCAAGGTATGGGGGTGCAGGGCAGGGGGATGCAGGAGCTGCAGTGCAAGGGCAGGGGGATGCAAGGGCTGGAGGGGAGGCAGAGGCATGAGGGGCTGGGCCTCCCATTCTGGGAAGCAATGCTGGGCGGTGCCCCAGCCACCAGCAGCACAGAGGGCTCCAGCTGCAGGTGTCCCCTGCAGATGGGGGCCGGTGAAGGAGGCAGGTGGGAGCAGCAGCCGTGGCATTTCCCCCAGGATGGCTGCTTCCTTTCCTCGCTGCTGAGAATGGCACACCTCAGTGAATGGAGGCAGCAGTGCCACAGCCGTGTTCTTCCAACCCGGCTCAGCCTGGCTCTGCCGTGAGAGCAGCATCCAGCCCCCAGTCCACCCCAGCTACCCACATGCCACAGCTCGTAGAGATGCCGGCTTCGTATGTAACCCGGAGCAGCTCCCAGCCCAGGAACGGCTGCAGGGGATGTAAGGAAGGAGCAGGATTTGCCCCTCCAGGCTGAATCGAGCCCTCTGGAAGCGCTGACCCATGCTCTGCTGCCACTGTCCTAGGACACTGTGGAGAGGACGGGTCCTGCCCGGCCCCCCCAGGACCTCTCTGATTGCCCTCTGCCTCCCACACTCCTTTCTGCAGATGTTTAGGATATCTGGGCCCTTGCTGCTCCAGCCCCAGTGACAAATGCTTGCCAGAGCAGGGTTTATTATTGTAAGAGCCTGGAGGTGGCTCTGGCCAACTTTCCGCCTGGGGCCAAGCCAGCAGCTCCAGGGCACCCTTCCTTCAGCACAGCCACCCTGGGGATGAGCTGTCCCCACCCTGGGCACCCTCTGTGTGCCAAGGGGTTGGGGACCGACCCCCCCGGCATCGCTCAGCACCCCGTAGCAGCAGCGGGTGGGCACTGGGAGCCCAGGGCAAGTCCTCAGTCCCAGGAAGGGGATGAAGCTGAGCGCTCCATCCTTCAGCCAGCAACGCAGGAGTGGGGTGGGGGGTGCTGAGAGCCCCCCCAAGCCCCCTGCTGCTTCTCCCCTGCTCCGCTACCCGACCAGGCTGTCGTGGGCTGGAGCGTAGCAGGCTCAGTGATCGATGGCCAAGACACGGGCTTGCCAAGCCCTGCGTGTTTGGAAGGCACCGTGTTTGTCTTGGCAGGAGCAGGGATGTCATCTCCTTTGCCTCTCACCGTGACGAGCTGGGAAAGCCAACGGGGGGTTGCACTGGAGTGGGTGCCCGTGCAGGTCCCCTGGCAGCAGCAGCAGAGGGGTCTGCCCCAGATGGGCAGAGTGAGGACCCAGCGAGGCGAGAGGACAGCAGAGGGACCCAGTGGATGCGGCGAGGGTGACATGGGGACAATCCGAGCCTGTTGTCCCCTGGCAGCACAGGTTTGGCTGCCCAGCTGTGCCCTGCACCCGGAGATGCCATCAGGCAGGGCTGCCCCCAGCCCAGCCCCTGAGCCAGCGCTGCCCCCAGGATCACCGAGCCCTGCACTTTGCAGGTGGGGAAACTGAGGTGGGGGGCAGCACCGCCTGGCAGCAGGGCAGGGGGCTGAGGGTCAGGGAGCAAGGCAGGCACCAGACAAAGCAGAGTCTCTTGGGCAGAGGACAGCCTGGCCACGGCTCTTCTGGGAAGGGGGTGCGGAGAGGACATGAAAGGTGGTGCCAGATCGATGCCCAGCCCAGTGCTGACGGCAAAGGCGTTTGAAGAGCGGCTCTTGCCGATGACGGTGAGGCTCTTGGCAGATTGATAGCTGCCTGCAAAGATGGGGGCAGATCCTGCCGGGGGGTCCCCAGGCAGAGCAGGAGCTCGTGAAGAAGGGCAGACGGGTCCCCTGGTAATGTCTGCAGCATGATGTGCCTGCGGGCACAGGGCTGGGACTTGCCTGAGTCAGCGCTGCCCCCAGGACTCGGGTGTTTCACTGCCCAGCTGCACCACAGGAGGCTTGGGATGACAGTCACAGCACACAAACCCTGCACAGGGCTGTGGGCAGGGGATGTCTGGTGCTGCCTGTGCCAAGCCTGGCCACGGGCACCCGTCCTGCTCTGTTCCCATGATGGTTTCTGAGGTGGGGGGACAAGCAGGATGTCCACCCCCAGCTGCAGTTTGGACAGCAGTGCTGAGCTCATCCATCCTTGCAGCTCTCCACGCTCTGGAGAAAGGGGGGCAGCTCCATCTCACTCATCTCTTCCCCCGGACCCCATGAGCACCTCCCCAGGCTCTGCAGCAGCAGCAGGAGCATCACAGCATGCCTGGCTGGGACCGAGCATCCCTGGTACCCTGGGGCCCACACGCATGTGGCGGACCATGGCATGGCATGGGACCACATCCATGTCACTCCACGTGTTGCCATGGAAATGGGCAGGAGCTGTGCTAATGGAAACCAGACCCAAGATGATGATGGTCCTGGCTCCCTGTGAGGCGAGACCTGGACCCCTGCTTTGTTGCGGGGTGCTCTGGGCATCCTGCGCAGCTCCCTGTGCCTGGGGGGCTGGTGGAGAGTGATGCCGGGGCACAGGGATGTGCATGGGGTGGCAGGGATATGTCACAGTGTGCAGTTGTGACACGGGGCTTGGCCACGTCCCCTCTGACACATCTCCATGCAGGCCAAATTTAGGAATGCCAGTGATTTTGGAGCAATAGAAGATCCTTTCCCTGCTCCAGAGGAAAGCTGGGGGCATGGCAGGGACCACCTTCCCCATGGCTCGTCCCTGCCCTGTGGCAGTGCTGCACTCACCACACAGGAGGTGGCACGAGGACCATTGCAGTTCACTGCACTGGGAGCCAAGCCACTGGGACAGGAGAAATCTTCAGGGCAAGGGTAGCATTGGTCGAGGTGCAGAGCCTCTGGCCTCCCCTTCGCTGCTGTCTGGAGCTGTTTTCCAGCCCCCAAAATGCAGGGAGGTGCTCAATGTCATCTGTGGGAGAGGGGGAATAGGATAACTCAACAGTTTTAAGATAACCTTCCAATTTCCAGGGGCTAACAAGGGCTTTCAAGAGCCTGGGAGGGTAACACAGGATGGGAGCCAGCAGCTCTGTGGCACAGCTCTGATGTGCTGGCGTGCCACACAAGTGGGTCAGTGGTACAGCCGTGGGCATCAGTGGGCACAGAGGAACTGGAGAGGACAGGGCAGTGGCAGCCAAAATGGCTCAAGGGCTGGAAGAAACTGGGACACCTCCATGCACGTGGGTCCTCCCAGAGAAGTTGGCCCAGGAGCTGGATCAGTGCACAGGGAGAAAATAGCACCAGGCAATTGGAGAGGATTTTTGGCTCCAGGATTTGGCAATCACTCACCTCCAAGACCCCTCGCTGGAATGTGTCCAGGGATGGCTGCCTTCATCCTGGTGAGGACAGAAGGATGCTGGCCACAGCCCCATGCCCAGGACAGCCCAACCACCCCCAGCATCCCTCTGGGGAGGAGAAAGGACATTCATCCCAGCATGAATCTGGAACCCAGACTGGGTCTGCAGTGGGAATACTGGTGGAAGGGTTCTCCATGGAAACTATGGCAACTGGGAGAGTCCCCTCCTGACTCCTGTGGCCGTGCTGCCCTTGGATCCCCGCTCCCCTCTCCCAGGAGCACAACCTGCCTCTCCCCTTCCCAGCAAAAATCTGTCAAAACGATGCTTCTGCTCCTGGGTCGCCGTGGCAACCAGCAGGCACAACAAGGGGCGATGCAGGATCCGACCCCCATCACTCCCCCCACCCTGGGCTGCTTCCCGAAGTCTCTGCACCCCCATTGCCCCAGGGCTGGCTCCTTGCTGGGGGGCTGCACCCTCGCCGAGGCCGGGCCCCAGACAAGGGGCGAGCGTGGCCCAGGCAGCCGATGCCAATGTCGGCACCAGCCTCGCCGGGAAGCTGCCTCCCCGCCTTGCCCTTCACCACAATCGCTCCCCAGCTGCCTCCTGAACTTCAAAGCCACCAAAGGCCACATGGCCTGGAGCATCTTCTCCGCATCCCTTCCAGGGTGGAGAAGACGCTTTGAAAGCCCCTGTCCTTTCTCCCCTCCTCCGCAGGGTAATTTCTATTTTTTTCAAAACCCCACAAAAAAGGAGCCTTTTTCCTCTTTGTTTCTATTCTCTCTTTTCCCCCCCCCTTGTCTTTGTCAGCTAAAAATATGCAACCCACCAGGGAGAGTGGGCAGGGGAGCTGCCACTGCGCCAAAGGTTAGTGCCAGTACCAGGCTGGAAAAGCCACCAGAGGGGGATGCAGATGCTCCCCACTGCTTTTTTCGGGGGTCCTGCCACAGGAGACCTCCTTTTGCCTGGGCCAGGGGTCAGGGCTTTGCCTCCACCGTGCTGAGGGCATGCGTGGGGCCAAGGGCAGCAGCGCGGTCTGGAGGCAGAGCCTACTCAGGATGTGGCAGGACCCTGCCCCAGTGAAGGGTCTGGATCCAAATCCGTCTGTCTTGGTGGTTTCCTAGGGGGTCGGGAGATGCCCAGGGATGTCCAGTGAACCGGGGGGGGGGGATGTCCAGGCACCTCGGTGGGGATGACCCCGCAGGGCCAGGATCAAAGCAGATAAGGCTGGGGGCAGGCAGGCAGGCAGTCCCAAGCTGGAGTGTGGGAGGGACGTGGGCGGCCACGGCGGGGGAAGGATGTGATTTACCTAATATCCCACCCTGCCACAGAACAGATGGAGGAGAAAAACAACCCGGGGGCTCATCATCTTGGGGAGATGCTGTCAGGGGCCAAGAGGCACTGAGCGTTGCCAAAGCGAGCGGGGAAATTAAATTGGGATGAATCACACGGAGCAGGCAGCCGTCACCTGAGCCACAAACCTGCTGCAAACCCAGAGAAAACACATTTCCCAGCTCCCAGGGTTGCAACTGTAAGCCTCAACCAGCTTTGCAGGAAGGGCACAGGCCTCAAAACTGGCTTATTTCTCCCTCCCCCCTCCCCGCCCCAAGGATGGAAACGTTGCAGCACAGCATCTCGGCACGGGGGCAATGGCCAGGCATGGGCTTCCCGGCGCAGATGGTGACCCAGCAGCGGAGTGCGGGAGCCAGGGCTCACGGGCAGAACCAACCCTTGCGCATCCTGCGGGGCTGAGAGGGGGTGCTGGGTGGGGGGAGGCAGGTGGGAGACGGCCTGTGGTGCTGCAGCATGGATGGGATGGGGTGCCTAGAGCAGGGGAAACACGTGGCAGAGCCAAACCTGGTTGGGGGGTGGGAGGCAAAGAGTGGGAACAAATTCCCCATGTAGCCCCAGAGCAGCTGCGGGTCAGGGCCTGGGATGGAAGTGAGGAGGAGCGGGGAGGTGACCGCGCTGCTACTGACGTGCAGCTATTTCCCTGCTTCTAGGCTAAAGCAGGGAGGTGCCAATGCAGGGGGCACCCAACAGTGCTGCTTAAACTGTGGAGGGTTGGCCACCTCCCTGTGGTGGCCAGCATGGCTAGAAGGGCTGGCCACGTGATGCCTTGGCCAGCTGAGACATCTCAGCTGCCGTGGCTGTGTCACCGAACCCTTGTCCATCTCAGGGGGCTGAGTGCTCCCGCACCAGGTACCGGTGCCAGCGCCACGAAGCCAGGCAGCCCCTTGCTGGGTGCTGGCAGCTCCCAGCCCCATGGGGCAGCCCAGGGCGCAGGGGGGTGATTTATGGAGTGAGGGATCAGCCAGGAGGAGGAGGGCACACATGGCAGGCGCTGACAGAGGGGAAAGGGCTGTGGAGCAGGATGGGGGTGAGACCCAGGTGTCCGGGATAGAAATTCCTCGGTCTGGCCCGAAGCTCGGATTTACTTCCAGAGTGATGGAGACGGCCCCAGCAGGGAGGATGGGAGCTTGGGACACATCTGTCCTCAGGAAAGCATCCTGGTGCTCAGCTGGAAGGAGGAAGTGGGTTATGTACCAGTTGGGGGGCTGGCTGGACAGACCTTCCCCACTCCATGGTCCCATCTCCCAGGCATCCACCTCTCCTCCCCAGCCTAGATATCTGGGGGGAGAGGCACTTGGCAGAGGCTAAACTGAGGCACGGTAGTGGCTGCCTCTTCCTGTTGCATGTGTTGTTCAGCCAAGGTGGGGACTTGGCAGCTCTGGGATTCCCAGCCACAGCTCATCCCAGGAAGCTTGCCCAAGGGCTGGTGGGACCATGGGGCTCCTCTGCTGCCTGACAGGCAGGCAGCTCCTGGCAGGTTTGGAGAGCCTGCACCGCCTCCGCCAGACGGGGATCTGCCCACGGGAGCAAGGACATCCCGGCTCCTGCCCGCGCACCCCGGGTGTCCACAGCTGCGAGCCGCCTTTCATCTCCTTTCAGGGACTCGCTTTCCATCACCTGCTGCCCTCCAGGCCAGAGGCCAAGAGAGCCGCAGGCAGGGCTGATGTGCGAGACGTGGCCGCTCTGCCCCCATGTCCTCTAGCTGGAGGGGGAGCGGCGAGACGCAGCATCCTGCCCCATGCACCCCACTCCCAGCTCCTCAGCATGGGATGGGCTTAGCTGGGATGGAGCCTGACAAAGCCCCGGTCCAGAAATGGCGGCTCCACACACCTTCCCTGCAAAACCTTCCATTGCCCTTAGCTCCCGCAATTAGCAGGGAGGAGCAGGAACTGGGGTGCAGGCGGGGGGTGTGTGTGCGGGCTGGTGGGGAGGGGGTGTTGCTGGGACACATGTGGTTGGCAGCGTGTGCGTGCCCAGGCACGCGTGTGCGTGTGCCCATACATGCGGGTGTGCTCAGGAGCGTGTGCACCGGCAGGGAGATAGGTATGGAGAGAGATGTATATATGCGTGCGTGTGTGTGTGTGTGTGTGTGTGTGCGCATTTCTGAGCCGACATTACACGCCTGTGAGACTGCAGCATCCCTTTGCTGCGACGTTTCTCAGCGTGTGCAGCCTAATGAGCCGGCACAGCAGAGTTAATTGAAGGGACAGACAAGCAGAGCTCGTCATTAAGGAAAGCGCTGCAGCAGGTACTGGTGACAAGATGCTGCCTGTCCCCCTGGGCTGATGGCAGTCCCCGCGGGGGACAGTGACAGCCTGAGTCCCTGGGGAAGACGGCTGAAGACGAGAGTCCCACATGCTGCAACCCTCGCCCAGGGCCGGCTCTATTAGCAAAAGCAGCCAGGGAGCGGGAATTGCTGCCGCCTGCACGGAGGAATAAATGTGCTAGCCCTGGCAGGATGGGGCTGGCAGGGGGGTGCCAAGCCCTAGACCTGGTGGCTTGCCTATAGCCTTGCCTACAGCCCTGCCTGCACCCTGCCCACAGCCCTGCTTGCACCCTCTGCCCAGAACGTGGCCCTGCTGCTGCACGCTTGGAGCATGACGATGCCCTGTCTGCCGAAGCTGCCCCCTCAACTCCCACCATTAGGTTCCAGAGTGAACACGCAGCAGCAGGGACAGAACAGCCCACGAGGACGGGGAGCCTTGCTCAGGGCTGTCAGATTCTCAATAGAGAGACTCACAGAGCTGGAAAGGAGCCTTCACCGCCTCCATAGCCAGGAGCTCCCACACTCCACCTCCCTCTTCCGCTCTCTTCCTATTACTCTCCCTGGGGGGCCATGTCCTCACCAGATGTGTCCACAGGCTCCCCTCAGGAAACCAACCGTTGCTACAGACATCCCCATCTCAAACGCTGGGAATGTGTTGTTCTGTTCCTGCCAGTAAGCATTCACTCTGAAACCTAATGGTGGGGCAAGGGCCTGTCCTGCAGGGAGGAAGGCATCCTGCTGGAACAGAATCCACCCCTCTGCCTCCTCCCTCCCATGATCACAAGACCCCCAGCCCTGCACTGCCTGCCCTGGCCACCATCGCCTCAGGCAGAACGAAACCTTCCTGGAGCATGTATCTTCCCAGCTGAATTCGCGGGAGACGAGGAGCTCGTTTGGTAGTTGCTAGGTTGCCATCGGGGGACCAGGGTGTTTATGAGTTGATAACCTTATCACAGGCACATCCCTAATTAAGCTCTTAGTTCTTTATGATAAACAACATTTGGGCTGGGGCTAGGGGGCTTGGCAGGGCCACGTGCTCTCCAGCAGCTGCACAGCCTGTGGGCTGGTGCAGGCATGACAGGCAGCCCTGTCCAGCTCCCCCTCCCCTTCCCGAAAGGGACCTTCAACCCCTTGGCTTTCCTGACCCTCCAAACCCTAATATTAGTCTTGGGTTTCTCTTCCGGACTGGAGCAGGGTGGGCAGGAGGGGGGGTGGATTGCACAAGGCTGCCGAGGCTTTGCTGGTGCTATGGGAGACCCCTCCTCCTTGGCCAAGGGGGTCTGGGGCATCACGAGAGGGACCTGCTGCCTCTTGGGGGCTTGGAGATGAAGGGGTGGTGGAGAACAGCAGCTCTGTCTGATCTACGGGGAGAAATGAAGGGAGAGCGGCTCAACCTGCTGCTGAGCGTGTGACCTTTGGGGCTTACAGAATCACAGAATGTCAAGGGTTGGAAGGGACCTGCTAAAGCAGGGCCACCTAGAGCATGTTACACAGG